>JAOPFK010000262.1:0-37901 GCA_026122265.1 Ammodytes dubius | reverse complement strand
AGCAGAGGCAGGCTAAAGCCCCCCCTTGACTACCAGTGTTTGAGCTAAGCTAACCTGGATGAGATGATTAAAAAAGGCACCCACAGTTGTAGGAACGGTTTCTGTCACCTTTTCTTGAGCCAGAGAGTGACGCAAAAAGCTATAAATGAAATGTTTTCAAAAATTCCGTTAAGGTTTGTTACTTTGTTTTCTCTTATGATAGAATGTACAGAACTAAACAGTTAACCTTCAGTGCCTCTTAGGCCCTTTTTGGTTTTTCATTTCACAACTGCTGAGGCTGTGTTCATGCAAATGGCTTCATATTTGGTCAAGGCTAATGTTTTCTGACCAATTTATGAATTTTATCCTCAATTCATTAATTTACACTATAATGCACTGTATATTAATTTTCCTCACACTCAGCCTCCTTGGCCAAAACGGCACCTCATTGACTCCCATTCAAACGACATTTTTTGACCCTTCTGCCAATAGCTGATAGAAACCAGATTTTTTTTGTTTTGTTTTATTTCCTTGCACTAATGTCTTGAAAATTTAAATTTTTTGTGTTTTTTTTTAATTGCATCGGTTTTCTCTCATATACCATTGGTTTTAATTACAGGCTGAGATTTAATATTGCTCTCCTCTGCTACTAGGCACTGCAGGCCACATGAATAAATTGTTTCAGCTAAAATGCTCTCTCTGTATTCTTAGTGATGGCATAGTATAGTATAGATGTGTTTTTTGACAAATAAGTGTGTGTGCGTGTCTGTGTGTGTATCCAAACACGGACACTCAAATTCACATAGAGAAAAACAGTTCAGTGTAAATCCATAAAAACTGCATGTATTGATCCCATGGTCAATTGAGGTTAAATACATGAATTTGGTAATATTAGACATTCATCCTGTTCTTATACCTTGAAATTTTAAATTTTTACTATTTTACAGCTGATGCGTGAATTTCATCCTTATAGGCCTGAAGAGCAAAGATACCCCTAGTGGAAACGAGGGAACTGTGATTCATTTTGTATTGTTATCAGTTGTAAAGGCTATAGGCAGGACTTAATTCATAAAACATCTGAAAAAATCATAAAAATATAAAATTTCAAGTTATAAGAGCAGGATGAATGTGTAATATTACCATATTCACAAACGTATCCTCAATTAACCATGGGATCGAAACATGCTGTTTTCATGGATTTACATTGAGCTGTATTTCTATGTGAATTTCACTATCTGTTATTTGATACACACACAGATATTCACAAATACATATTTGTTGAAATACACATATACACTACTCTATGCTATTATGAAGAACCCAGACAGGGCATGTTATCTCAAATCATAGAAGCAATGAGGGTGTTGCATATCAGCCAATACCTGTACTGTCCAATATCATAATTAAGGGCTCAAACCTTGCTCGAGTTTTGACTTTAATTAAATGTATTGGCTTTGCAGATATTGCAAGTAGCATTGTTGGCCTGAAGCACCTCCAAACAGCTGAGACTGCCTTATTTTTCTGTCCATTTCTTAACAGTGGAAAAGTTATCTTTTATAATAGGGGAGAGTGGCCTAAGTTGTGCATTTTGGAAGTTGTGCCACCCCTTGTTTCTAGAAAACCGTGGAAGAAATTGGAAATGTGGCCACATATTTAAGAAGAGCCATCCATTTGACTCATCCTGTAAAGAAGGGAGACACAAGGAATAAGATATAAGCATATTAAAGCTCAAAAAACGGTGTTTTGCCTTTCAAAGTAAAATTTCTATGATCAAGGTTTTTTGATTATTGTGTCTGAACAATTATAGACAAGTTTGAAAACATTTGACTCATGTTTTAGTGCTTTGGTATGCTACTTTTTGAGTCTATACAGTTAGCACGATGTCAGCCCTAAATTGCTGCATCATGCTTATTATCCAAATTTCTGGGATTGGGGTGATTTGTGCCAAAGGGCCTAGGTGAGTTATAAGTAAGTAAGTAAGTAAAATGCATTTATAAAAGCACATTTATGACAGTTTGCACTGTCCAAAGTGCTGTACATAGTGCATTCAGTAGATAAACAATGAAGGTAAAATAACAATAACCAAAATAAAAGACGTAAAGCCCATACATCCACATAAACACAGATAGTAGTGCAGAGGTAAGATAGTTAATGGGAAGGAAACACCAGGGTGTACATATGGGTTTTGAGCCTTGATTTAAAGGCAGAAATGCAGAGGGAATCACATCTGTCAGGTGGCAGTTGGTTCCACAAGCACGGAGCAACTAGTGCAAAGTACATTTCTGAGAGTTGTGCCAGTGGCATGGCTGTATACGCTGGTCACCAAAAGAAAGTGATTGTCTACAGTAGTTCAGAAGAGAGAGACATCTCAATTCCACTTAACGACACCACTGATGAGAGTTCAGATGGCCAGAAAGATGATGATGGTAACTTTGTCATTGTGAGCTTTGCAGGTAAAACCATTAGATCTGCTAGGCCTTGTTTAAGAAAATGGTCCTTCAATCTTTGTCAACTATTTACTTTATTTACTTTAAATACACCTTAAATAAGTAATTGTATTATGGATTTGTCTTGCATATCAGTTTATGAGATATATAGCAATGGCACAACTTACCCCATGGTATTCTCTCCAACCGCACAACTTACACCACACCGGGGGCAAGTTGTGCAACAAGACAACTTTTTTTCCGAAAGCTATATTTCTTCAACAGTTTATTCCAGATCCAAAGTTTTTATTGCCAGGGATGCACAACACCCTGAAATGTATGTACATATTTGAGTTGGAGACGTTACTGTCAAGGCCTTACTTTAAAGTCACTTTGAGTGAAAAGTTGCACAACTTAGGCCACTCTCCCCTATCTAGAAAATAACCTAATTTGTTTCACTATAAAAGTCACCATATGTTTCTCCAGTTGAGTGCTTTCAGTGTTATCCAGCATCTCTGAATAGTGAACATAGGGACCGCTATCATTGGGATGAAATTTCAACCAGAAACACTGGATTACACAAGTCACGCATCATTTCTTGCGAATCCCTTGTGCCTATGTCAAGGCAATTGAAATCCTGGTCATAACTATAAACTTCGGTATAGAGAGGCAATCACACAATGTAATATTGAATGGCCATTTATATAAAAATGCTGATAATAAATAAAAATAAGGGGGGTTGATTTCATAAAAACCTTAAAGATTAGAGGTAGAGCACTGACAGACCTTTTCACACCATGCACTGCAGAGTAAATGGTCCAGTTGGGTATTTATTTTTTCAGGGCTTCTCAGTATTGATTTTGAAGACCTTATTAAAGACTTCTTTCTGTGCTTATGTCTGTAGGGCATCGGATGAATGTCTCTTTAAAAAGTGCCCTATGAATACAGAATACCAAGTAAGCCCGCATTATATCATCAATAATATGAATCGTTCAATTATGTAAATTTGTATCAGAAACATGCAACATACTGTATATCCCCAGCCATAGCTATAGCTTTTTTGATAAACATCCATTATTCACGGCAGTTTAAATTGGGGCACAGAAGAAAAAAAAAGTCTCCCTGTGTCTTGAAAGCAGTATAGCGATATACTATCTCCATGTTGCTCTTGACTAACTAGGTGCATTCCCCTCAGGTTTCAAAGGAACACTTTGGTGTGATAAGAGAAAGCACAGGCACAGACTCTCGCTCTGCGAAAGTTGGGAAAGATACACTTTTTTCCCCCCACTGAAATAAAATAATTCATAAATTACGGTAGAAGGGAAGCACTATACGAGCGCACATACCTTCCTGAAAATAAGCCGCAACTAACATGCAAGACGTGTTTACCAGCCCTGCGGAAGAAGGCCTTGTCAGAAGTCACTGTAAGGAGTAGGACAGGTTGGGTCCCTAAGCTCGGGCTGACTGTGAGGTGACTAATGTTGCATATCACATACAGGAGAGGCCCGAGGGGGGCTAGAAAAGGCATGCCGCCACTTTAGGCACCTGTCCAAATGGCTGGTACATACTCAGACAGTTTAGAAGTTGTAGTGAATATGTACATGGGTTCATTCATTCATTAAGACTTTTGACTCTAAAGTGAATTAAGACTTGGTTTCTGACTCTACCACAAGATGTATCACAACCCCCAACATTCCTTTGTTTGAGCCAAAGGCCCTTATCTGTGTTTCACACCTAGCCAGCCCAAGACAGGATGTCCCACATGACTCCTGTCTCTTCTGCCATTGGTCAGAAGTATTTTGCTGTTTTTGATAACAGCGACTGAGCTAAACAGCTCACGCCTCTCTTCTCTACCCACCACCAAACGGTGTGGAGGTACAGCTCTCTCTCTTCTCCTTCACCCACCATCGGTGGTGGAACACTCAAGCTTAGCCTACCAGAAAAGGAGGCTAAGGCTCTTTTCCTCCTCGCCTCTACCCAGAGAGGAAGGAGGTCTACGCTCTCACCTTCCCCAACTTCCAGCCTGGAAGGGGGACTCTCCACTGTGAAGGCCCTGCTGCTCATGCTCTTCTCTCCTGCCTTGCTAACCACCCAGACCGGGGGTAGCTCAACCTTCTGGACCCAGACAAGCTCTGGTCTCCCTGATCCAGGCTCTACAACACGGCCTGTCCAAACAGCCGTGAAGCCCCTCTCAACCAAAGAGGAACAAGGATCCACCCTGTTGCTCCCAGCAACTAAAGAGGTACCAGGAGAACCAGGAGAACCAGGGAACGAACCAAGCTCCCACAAAGGCCAGACCCTTTAAGAAGAAGAAGAACTACCAGAGACAACAACGCCAGTTAGCCCACCGCTACTGAAGCACCAAAGACCAGACCAAGCTGGCAAAGAGGCCCTCAAGAGGAGAACAACGCCAGTTAGCCTGCGGCTACTAACAGGATCCAGAACCTCTCACACTGCAACCACGCTGTGTATCAACATCTGGTATCGTATGAACTACTGGGCAGTTAGCTTAGCTTAGCAAGAACACATGGCTTAAGGAACTGTTAACTTGGAAATGTATATTTACTGATTTTGAACTGTTCATTATTACTTTGTAATTGGGTTTACAATACTGTGATATTACATTGAACTAATTGGTTAGATATCCAAACATTTATGTTGATTTGAATTACCTTTAAAGGGACCTTTGGCCAAGGCCCCTTTTGTTTCTCTTCAAGCTCTCCCCCATAGACAAAGGTTTTTCACACCTCCACACTCACACACACACACCCAATTTACATCCACAGACCTGCACCCACACACACACACACACACACATGTGCTTTTAGTTTAGTGGTTTTTAAATGTGTTGGATTTTGTTTACTTTGTGTTAATAAATTACATGCATTTTCTTTTGGTAACTAGAAGTTTCTGTCATTCATTTGTGTGAATATTATTGGGAAGTCCGCAACCAACAAGTAGAAGGATTCTGTAGCCTTCAGTGTTTAAGATCATATTACCAAATTTATAATAGTAATTATTTGATTACATTATTATATGGAAAGGATCATTGAGACTAGGATTTATTAATGTTGATTCATTTAACTGAACATTAAAGTAATCAATATTTAAGAATAAACCATTGATTAAACGAGACAATTTGCTATTATTTTTCCATTCTTAGATGAATGGTGGTGCCCCTTTTGAACTTTAATAAACTATTAAAGTATTATTAATCATCAGATTAATTTCTAATAGCAGAATTAATCTGAACCACCTGTAACCGCTACAAAGTGCTCCTCACAAGCAGGGAGAATATATCCAGTGCCAAGAAAAAAAAATGCTCTGAGTGCTTCCATCCACAGCTGTCCAGTGATGCTCTTATATACATGCCCAAACATCGGAGTCACATTTGTAATGTGATAGAGGTAATTGTTGGAAACTGAGAGATAGTTAACATTAGTAATACAAAGTCAATATTCGGATTAACCAAGTACCAGGGGAACCATTTGGACAAGACCATATCTCAAAAAGTAAACCATATACAGCTTTTAAAATCCAATCCAGCAATACTATCACTGCAAAATGTATCATGAAGTGCAGAGATTTGTTCAGTCAGTCATTTCTCTTTCTGCCCCTTTTTTAACCGTTTATCTGCAGTTGAGAAAGTCAAAATACATTTTTTATTTGACTTCCAAAAGCTTATTCTGAAGGTGAAAAAAGCTTTTGGAAACAATTCCAGAGATGAGCCGAGACAGCGCTCCTGAAGCTGCTCGTTCTTTCTGAGGGGCTCATGGAACTGACTAGTCTTTCCTTTTTTGAGCCGTGTACCACATAGCAGACATGTCTCTCTCTCTTGCATCTCCTGCACTGTCTTCTTCCACCTCTGGTTGAGCTCCTTATCCCTGTGAGCCAGCAGGTCTCTTCATGCACTCTTGTTTGGGCCCACCTTTTTCTCACCAACCCTTCTGAGAAAGCTGTCTTTTTCTTTGAGCTCCTCTTTGAGCTTGCTCACATTAGTCAACTTATTTCCAGGAGGCCAATCTATACTGCATCAGAGCTTTCACTGATTTGATTGCATTGATCATTGATGCAATCGTATTGCAATGGCTTCATTGAGCTGTAATTGCAAAATTCCATCAAGACAGATGCATACACATTTTAGCCAAGGATACAGAAATATTCTAACATGGTTAAAAACTCTTGTTCCAACCTGTAGACTTATTCAGCATACTCATTCATTATATAATCAACAAACTTGAATATAAATTAAATATTTTATTTTCCCTCCCTATGAGCAACATTTTACAACCGTAAGACCCAAAATGCTATGGAAACTAGTCCCCTTTTGGAAGGGTTTAATTGATGTTTTGGTGTTGAATGTTTGAAGAAAATATATAGGAACAAAAGAAATAGCAGGCTGGCCAAACAGTGTCTTGGCGTAAAGCTGGAGTTTGAGATGTGTTGTAGATGCTGAAGTTGAATTTGAAAGTTTCAATCTTTAGAGCTCGTTTTCGAGTTTTTGGGGCCTTCAGATAAGAGCAAAATGTTCCTTTTCTTAAAGTGAATTTTACCTCTTATTATCTAATGATAATCTCTGCCAGCGTGTGAAGAAAGAGGAGATAACATAAATATGTGCCTCACTCTGCACTAGGCTACTTATTTCATAGTGAATGGCTCACATGGTGATACAATGAAGTCTCAAACTGTTGAACTGGCACCATGTGGATTTGAATAGTTTTGTTTAATTTTACCATGAGTGGCCTGACCTAGCACATGTTGCTAATCGATGGCTAACAGTATCAAGATACCTTGAAAACACAGCACATTGTTTCATGAACTATTATTTATTTATTATTATACTCACAACAAAATAACACATCATAATAAAATTGTAACATATAGGCCTGTGTTTCCCAAGCCATTAACCATTGAGATTAGGCTCAATTGTAACAGAACCTAAAATGTCTCAATAGTTTTTTTTCGAGCCCAGGTGCACGAGTGCCGCTGGAGATTACCTCATCAGCCTTTTTAACATGGGGCCATCCTCTTCACACAAGCCACTTCAATCACTGTGCTTTCACTCTCAAGGATTGGTGGGATGGTCTCCTAGATCAGCCATAACAGAGCAGTCATCAAAAGAAGAAGAAGAAAAATGAAGAGAGAAGGCTTTCGAGCACATGTTCTTGGCTGAATAAACTGTGAGGACAAAGCGGGTCCCCATGTCGCGCACCAACCCCCGGGGTCTGCAGAGAGAGAAACCCCTCCGCTGTCTGTGAAGTTTCTCTCTCTCTCTCTCTCTCTAGAGAAGGAGCGAGGGAATACATCTCCCCGCTGGGTTCCAGTCCTGAATTTAAGCCACGTGGGGCCTCAAGTCTAATTGGTGTGCAGGTGATGCATGAGCTGAGCATTACAGGGAGTGTGAGTGTATGTGTCGGTGTACTTCTACCCTCACACTATCTTTGTGAGTACCAACCATCAGAGTGAGGACATTTTTGGAAAGTGTGGACATTTGCCTGGTCCTCACTTCTTCAAAGGGCTGTCTGAGGGCTTACATATGGTTTTAATTAGGAATTAGGTTAGGACTGGTGTGAGGTTTTAGGTTAAAAAACTAATCGCACAACAATTAGAAATCAAGATGTCTACCCTTGGGAGGGAGACTGGCCAGCTGTTTCTTTATGCTATGCCAAGCAAACCACCTTCTGAATCCATATTCATACTTGAGGGTGGTATAGATATACTAGGCATAAGCGTGTTCAGACAAAATGCAGGCGCTTCAGGCAGTTGTTCCTTACATGCAATTGGGGGATTTGCCTCTGATTCATTTAGCCTGAACACCGTGGAAAACAACCTGGTATTGAACTTCTCGCCAATTACATTTTAGCATTTGGAGCTTGAATTGAACCCTTCCATTAAAGGATGACTAGCTATATACAGCTGAGCCACAGAAGCGATAGTAACTTTCACATGTCAACATTGAGCTGAACACACCCACACACACTCCAAAATCCACATTGAGCTGGGGCACAGAAGAAAGAAAAGTCCCCCTGTGTCTTGAAAGCAGTATAGCGATATACTATCTCCATGTTGCTCTTGACTAACTAGGTGCATTCCCCTCAGGTTTCAAAGGAACACTTTGGTTGATAAGAGAAAGCACAGGCACAGACTTGGGAACGATAAACTTTTTCCCCCACTGAAATAAAATAATTCATAAATTACGGCAGAAGGAAAGCACTATACGAGTGCACATACCTTCCTGAAAATAAACCGCAACTAACAAGCAAGACATGTTTACCAGCCCTGAGGAAGAAGGCCTTGTCAGAACACTGTAAGGACAGGTTGGGTTCCTAAGCTCGGGCTGACTGTGAGGTGACTAATGTTGCATATCACATACAGGAGAGGCCCGAGGGTGGGGGCTGGAAAAGGCACACTGCCACTTAAGGCACCTGTCCAAATGGCTGGCACATACTCAGAGAGTTTTGAAGTGCTCCTCACAAGCAGGGAGAATATATCCAGTGCCAAGAAGAAAAAAATGCTCTGAGTGCTTCCATCCACAGCTGTCCAGTGATGCTCTTATATACATGCTCAAAAATCGGAGTCACGTTATATATATTATATGACTTAACTTAGAAATGTCACTTGTTTACTTAAAGATGTATCTGTCGCATTAAAGGAATACTTCACCCATACTTCATGATCAAATGCCCCCTGTGGTTAGGCTTTCATAGAAAAAGTATTTCAAAGCATCTGACCAAAAGAATGGCTGTGTATTGGAATTCATTCAAACGCCAGATCAACCCACCACTTACTGCTTCACACTTAGGGGCCCTTTACATAGTGAAAACGTGAGTTTTCCCGTTTTTTTTTTTTTTAAACCCGTTCAGACACAATTTATCTGACATCTTCACTCGTACACGTTTTCAGAGGAAACGGGACAAAATCGCTGTAGTAAGCATGCCAGGCCAGCAGTTGGCGGTACAAGGTAGTAGTAGATAGCATTTCCGGTGCATCCGGTGTCGGTTGTAAGAATTTAATAAAAAGGCGCGCCTGTGCAAGAACGCTTCTTTTTCTCAGCTCTGTGAAAAACAACAACAAACATGGCCACCAGTTTTCGTTTGGACCGACAACAAGGAGGAGCTGTTTTTAAGAGTGACCCTGGACTATACGACAACGAAATGGCAAGAGAACACTGACTGGGAATCATGCCAGTCTAAGTATTTGGACATTGTGGCGTCCTTTTTGGCGCAGTAGCCGCCGGGCGATGTGGCTGGAGAGAAAGACTTCCCCCACGACAAAGGGACCATTTCAAAAGTCCAGCTAACTTCTAAGCTAAAGGCCATCCGTGGCAAATATAGGAAGGCAGTTGACTCTGGTCGACAGAGTGGTAATGGACGTGTCGTTTTACTTTTCTTCGAGCTGTGCGAGGAGTTGTGGGGTGGTTCGCCTGCAACACGCTCCATAGCGTCCGGCATTGACACGGCCGATCTTCAGGTCAGCTCGGACAACACATCGGCTTCCAGCACTCGGTGTTCATCACCCACTCCAGATACTCCTTTGTCTTCTCCATCGACCTCAAACGCTGAGGCTGTTGGCTGCAGTTTACCACAGGAAGAAGTGAGGACGTGAAGACATTTGCTCCAGGTAACTTTGTTCATTAATGTTTAGCATCACATATTTTAGGTATTTTTTTATACTGTATGCTAACACTGGTGCTTTCATGCATGTCTTATACAACTCCCCGTACAATATGACCGCTATGAACCTTAAAGTTTATAGTTTATTTTGTTATCATTAGTTTACACATGTGGTTAAAGTTGTTGGTCGCAATACATGGAAGTGTGGTGCAGTATTTAATGAAAATGTTTTGACTGTGCTTCTTTCCAGACAAACCTGGAAAGAAGCACAGAGGGGACAGGCTCAAGAGGAAAATCCACACCGATCCAGCTGTGCTGGAGGACCTCCAAATAAAGAGACAGATGGTGGACCTTCTTAAGGAGTCTGAGAGGAACAACACAGAGAGGTTCAACAGAATAGCGGACAATGTTGCCGCCATGACTAGCACCATCAACGACGGCTTTGCTCTACTGAGGCAACTTATGGCCCAGCCACAACCCCCCGCTGCATTTTCTCATGCCGCTGGACACACCCATGGGAGAGGACTTCCTCCCGGGCTGTTGCAAACACCTCAGTACCACCCACCTGGCTCGTACACGCCTGCACCGTACATACCGGCACCCACTCGCACTAATCCCACCACACCAACGCAATATTCGTACAGACGCACACTAATGCAAGAATATGATGATGTTGTGAACCTGTAAGACTGTATACGCCAGGACTCTGGTAAATGGTAAATGGTAAATGGGGGCGGCAGTGGCGAAGTGGGTAGGAAGATTGCCTCTGGAGTGCAGGGTCGGAGGTTCGATTCCCCGCCTACCCGCCACATGTCGAAGTGTCCCTGGGCAAGACACTGAACCCCAAATTGCTCCCGATGGTTCAGAGAGCGCCTTGCATGGCAGCTACTGCCATCGGTGTATGAGTGTGTGTATGAATGGGTGAATGTGGTAAGATATGTAAAGCGCTTTGGGGCTGAGAAAATTGGCTAGAAAAGCGCTATATAAGTCAAGTCCATTTACCATTTACAAAATTTGGAACAAGTTGGTACATTTTTTCACCCTCCACACAGATGTATCTTAACCACTGATATATTCCAGGTGTTTAATAAAAGAAAACTGCAGAGCATTAATTACACCTGCAAAAATAACCTGACCTACAAAAAATAATCAACTGCCTTCGAAAACCACAATTCTGAAATGGTAGAGATAATAGAAAAAGTTAAAGGTACCTGTCAATATGATTTTACAAGTATAGAGTAGAAATACTTAAATGTTATGTGGTAGCCGAATCCCCCGTTGCGACCAAGACAAAGGGTGAGGCCAGGACAATCATCATTGTGTTTGAAGAGGTTTATTTCAGGAGATTTCCATCAGACATCAGACATAGGATTTCATGGTAGCATAGTAGGAGCAGGCTGAGGCCGCAATGGCACTCCTGATTAGTTACAGAATAGTGTCTTATATTCTCATGTGTGGGGGGTATCAAGTGTATCATATCTACAAATAGACATATACCAGTCCTTCTAGGGGTGCTCTCATCCTCCCCCAGCGACCCTAAACCTTTAGACTCTATCTGCTCAGCACTCTTGATATTACAGACTACTGAAATCTACCACATTCCTCCATTTTGATGACACTTCATCAACCAAAAACAAGATGTAACCAAACATATTTGAATGGCCCACCAGAAACCTCCAACAAAACACAGAAACACTCTTTATGAGTGATGTAGAATACAATAAATAGATGTACACATTACTGCAGTAAACTACATTTGAATAGGACCAACAATGCAAAAACTCAAACACTGAACGAAGATAAATTGAGACAGAAAGAGAGCAGAGAGCCCTCTGCAATGACAGCACATTAATAACAGCTTAGTCCCCTAGAGTCCCAAGTTCAGAAATTTGGACACATGATCAGCTTGCATGGGGGATGTAGTCCATCCAACTTTGGCACAGAGGATGGTCCTCCATTTGATTCCTGGCAACTCCGCCAGAGGTGGAATTTAGTGGACAGCAGCCCAGGAAAGTCCAAGCTGGTATGCAGTTGGTATGCGCGTGGCCTTCTCCTCTATCCAGCATGATCACAGCCTTGCACTTGTGACTGCGCGGGAGCCGTAACCCGAGCAGTCAGAATACTCGATGACATAGACGTTGGTCGCTAATCTTTGACACTTTCTCCAGTCTTTTTCTTCATTTTCTTAGCGTACATAAAGCACAGAGCGACGTAACAAGCTTGATTCCAGTCCAGCCTTTTTCCCAAAGTCTTAGTCAATAAACTTGCACACGGTTCTTTAGTATAACAGTGGAACTACGTGGATACCTGGCCATAACGGAGCCTCTGTGTTTAGTCCCCCAGACCGGACGCTCACGCCGTGACCTTGAACTTGGCACAGAGCACTATCAGCCGTTTACACATTATCTCCCGTAGCAGTTCTCAGTTACTTTTAGATACTGGAACAGACAAGCACTTTTCAACAGCAACAGTCCATCTGATCTCATTCCAACAGATGTGTCCCGAAGCGGTACAGGTAGTCTTTCATGTTCCGGTTATATCCGTCATCGTGACGCCAAATGTGGTAGCCGAATCCCCGTTGCGACCAAGACAAAGGGTGAGGCCAGGACAATCATCATTGTGTTTGAAGAGGTTTATTTCAGGAGATTTCCATCAGACATCAGACATAGGATTTCATGGTAGCATAGTAGCAGCAGGCTGAGGCCGCAATGGCACTCCTGATTAGTTACAGAATAGTGTCTTATATTCTCATGTGTGGGGGGTATCAAGTGTATCATATCTACAAATAGACATATACCAGTCCTTCTAGGGGTGCTCTCATCCTCCCCCAGCGACCCTAAACCTTTAGACTCTATCTGCTCAGCACTCTTGATATTACAGACTACTGAAATCTACCACAGTTACCTGAGTGAAAATAAGTAATCAGGGAAAATGTACTTTAAGTCAATACTCTGACTGATATTACTTTAAGTACTAGATATAATGTCCTATTATATTAGATTACATTTAAAAAATGACTAACTTCAATGGATGTCATGTGCACGTAGGCCTATACTGTTGGTTAATATACAATATTGCTTCACCTTGTGTAGTTCATAGAGTCATTAGATGGCTGCTTTATTTCGATGTGTGTCCCATCAACGGCTCCTAAACACTGAGGCATACCATGAGCACGTTCAAATCCGGACACTAGCACCTCGGCCTCGGGCTCAGTAAAAAGCAGCTTGATGTATTTTGGACCAAGGTGGACGTAGATGGCTGCACACGTTTCCCTTACAATAAGAGACACAGTCGGTCGCGCCAAGCTGAACACATTAGCAGTTTTGCGTAGTCTTCCTTCGTCGCTTAAATAATACAATGTGCACGCCACCTTTTTAAGGACTCCAACTGGTGTTCTCATGTTTGTAGTTTCCCCCTCGATGTAAGGACGAAGTTCTTCGCTCAGAGCAACGAGGCTGGCCTTGGACATTCGAAAGTTTTCCATCCATTCACTGTCGTCAACAATGCCATCCACAAAGTTATCCCACCACTGGCTTGTTCTCCCAGGTCTTGTCCAAAAGCGCCTTTTCGTTGCCCTCCTCCGACGTATAGGTGGATTGAGAATTTGGCCCATGTGTACAATCCGTCTCCGCTGATCACAGCATTGGTGCAGCAATTCTATATTTTGTTGTAGGCGCGATAACAAACTCATCAGCGACAGCACAGCGAATACAGCTCGGTGATCCGCCATTGTTATTGTTGTTTTCCAACTGGCGCACATGGACCTACAAAGACGGCGCATGCCTATTTATCTCCAAACGCAATGCGCATGTGTGAGGGTAGTATGCACCGTTTCGTGTTGTCGTATAAACAGCCCCTTAGATTATGGTCTTAAGTCTTTATTCTATGTGGTTTTAGTTGGTCTCCCCAGGATGTTCTAACTTTCTTTTGTTAATGTTATTTTTCCTGTGGTGAGTATAGAGCTGATAAGCGGAAGGGGCGGAATTCCCGGGCATGGGACCTCTCGGCTGAAAAAAAAAATTAATGGGAGTCAATGGAAAGTAATCTATTATTTTCTGGTCCCAGTCATCAAATGCCTTGGATTACTTATATGTTTTGTATGGGTCTAAATGATAATTTTTCATGGGAAGAGTTTGACGATATGATGTATGATTATTCGTCTAACGGCTTTTGAAAAAATTAAACGAGAAAAACTACAAGTCGTATTGAGGTGACGTCACAGAGGCGTGTCGCCTCTATGCGCTGCTCTTCAAAAGCACTGTTGTATTTAGAGCAGAAAAAAAAACCTGTGCTTATTTTCACAGTTTGAAAAGGGCGAGTCACCGAGCAAACGATTGGTCACGAAACACACGTAGGGGCTCGTAGCGACATTAGCTTTTTAGGCGAGACACGGCAGGCAATACAATCTATTTTGATTTGACTATTAAGCTTCCATTGCATGCCTTCTTTCATACTAGTATAAATAAAAGGTCCAAAATTTACATTTTAAGTGTGTATTGTACTAAACCTTATCTGTTTGCGTCTGCATTTTGCTGCAAAGTTTGCCAAAAGTGAGCGTTCTAAACCAAAAAAATATGGTACTGATGGAAAGCTCTGTCTCTCAAGCACAATGTTAACGGATCCAAATATGGTCATTTCCTTTGTAACCAATCGTGAAAGTGTGAGGAGGGATTTAATACTAGGAACGCAACCTCATTGGCTAATGCACATTTCTGACAATAGCCTTGTTTAAGGAGAAGCCGTCTTGCTCAGACCTGTGCAATTATGACGCGCGTCTTGCTGAGCGTACAGCAAAAATGCTGTGCGCTCAGCAAGACACGCATCATAATTGCGCAGGTCTGAGCAAGACAGCTCCATCTCAAACAAGGCTATTGTGATCCGCTAAAAGGCATCACATGACATGCTCTAGGCTTGCCAAGGGTAATTCGAAAATCATACAATAAACTTGTAAAAAACGCAGAAAATACTCCAAACCACAAAAACAAAAAACTTAATCAATTAGCTACGGACATTACATGATTCCCCTTTGAAGGGAAGAAGTGTTAAAGACGTGTAAATGACGCCGATCATGTCGGAGAGACACAGACTGTCAGCGCATCAGAGGGGAGATGGGAAAGCGTCTGTGCCGGCTGCGGAGCAGGTTGACGAGCCAGGTACACAACAGTGGCTAATAATGAATGTATCCTGTTTAAATTAGCTTGTTGATGTATATGTTTGCTATGCTATAGTTTAGATATGATAATCAGTGGTAGACCTATATGGCATTGAGGGGTGTTGGTCCTAATTAAATTGATTCACTATGAATTGATTGGTATTTTAGTTAATGCTGTTTATACCTTAAGGGGTTTATATAATTGCCTGCTTGTTTCCCCTTCACAGCCTGACAGTAAAACTGTGAAGCCGAGGGTGATATGTGTCTTAACAATGTTAACAAAAAGCAACACCTTTGTTTATTATCTGACCACTCTCTTCCAATGCACTGTGCTAACCACCTGCGGGGGATAGGCCTATACACATGTGTGGCATTTTCACCCTTTGCAAATCCTGGTGATTTATCAGCCCATGTGCAGCCGGGTGAGGCCCTAATCTCCTCTATCTGACACATGACAACAGTGACTAAGTGCCCAAACATTTTCTATCGACTGTTTCCCCAGGGCAGCTGTCACTGATGTACTGGCAAAAATGTAACATACAAAAAAGAAAAAAACAGGCCCACACACCTCCGTTCTACCTACACCCACACAGCATGACCGGTGTGGGAGAGAGAGAGTGGTCCTCACACACACAAACTAGGCGTCACAACAGTCGCATTGTTGCCCTCTAGATCTTTTCAGCACACTTAATTACCACTGCCTGCCTGTGTGTGTCTGTGTGAAATACAGAAAGCTACAGGAGCCAATTTTGAGAGAAATAAGTGAAGAAAGGAAGAAGAGAGCTTCATTATTATAGTCCGCAGCAACGAGAAGGGTTGATTTACATTTTAAATACAATGATTTTTCACACATTCTCCTGTCACAGTGCATAGAGCAGTAACCTGAAAAATCATTCCACCCGAGTGTTTTAGATTTGACTGCTAGGTGGCAGTGCAGCACGGTTGTTGTTTTAGTCTCTGTGTGTGTGTGTGTGTGTGTGTGTGTGTGTGCTTGCAACCTTCTCAGCTCAGGAGACACTACTCTCCCTGGCCAATGCAAACCAGATTAGGGAGGGATAATCCTGATTTAACAGGCCTTATTATCTTTTATTTAGTAGTATCCGAGTCCGGCGAGGTTCCTGTTCCCATGATATTTAAGCACATTGTTCATAAAGTCTGTGAATGAAAGCTGGGCTTATTTGATTAGAGCACCTTTAAATCTCCCCGTTTTTGCAGATGACCCCATTCTTTATAATAGCCGTGCACTTTAATTTAAGGACTGGTCAGTTTTAGAGCAGCTAGGGGGCATGTTTTGTCCAAATGATTTAATTACTATAATCGGATTCTCTCTGTGACTCTTTTAAGGAAGGAAGGGGATGTGGTGCTTTGATGGCGTTGATTGCAATGTAATTGAGGACAAATTGATTTTCTTCACCTTGTATTAAATGTTATTGATCGACCATTATTTAGTTGCAGGTTCCAAGGATATCAAATTGGTCAGTAACCAGGGGTGATCTCACAATCTCAATCCCTTTTGTTAAAAGGGGACTCCCAATACTGCTAAAGCTTGAGGCACATGGTAAGACTGAAGTCCTCAGGAGCCAGCTCACTGTGGATGACATGATTGCTTGGCATATGTTTGCACTGAAGTGTCTCATCCTGTGTCTTTGCCAATGTACGTTCATTTCAAAGAGTGGTTGTTAAGCAGAGGCCTGACATGAAATTGCATCATTTTTACAAGGCCTTGCAACTTTCCCCCTCCGCTAATGCAAGGGAGATTGCTGCCGTCCCTCACTGGCAAACATTCGTCCCACATTTTCTTGTCATCGGATCCAATCGGCTGACAAGTGGCTCAAATATGACCACCCAATTCTACAGCGGGAGATAAATCTGCCTCTCATCTCCATCAGTCTAAAAACAGGGGGGCTGCCTTCATCATGGCGGCCGGCATTCATGGTCAGTTATGGGCTTTTTACGGCCACTAACCTGTTCCCACTTCATGCCGTGGTATAGCCCTAGCTGTGGAGGACTCTATACAGAAGTATGCTCATAACTCAGTTGCTTGGGTGCCTCGGAGGCCGTCATCTGTTACCACTTCATCCATCTCCTCTATGGAGCCCTGCAGGTGACCCACTGATAAATCGCATGTAGGGGGCCTTGCCAATGTCTCCAGGGACAAAATTAGATCGGTATGTACCTGTCAGCCTCATGAAATATTGAATGGGCCACTTCTTGCTTGCGCTGAACCTAAGCCAGGGGCTTACCTTACCCTAACACTTCAAGGACAACAGTGCTGAACAGCAAGCAGTCAATAAAATAATTATCCTTCTGGCTTGCTGTGTTTTCCAGATGACACACCATACATACATATATTCTGCAGTCAGGCAAAGCGCAACTTGTCATTAACGAACATACAATAGCAGCAGCTCAACAACAAATGCTAATTCCTGCATGTACATTCACTCACCAGGAGTAGACAAGGGAAGGCATTTAAATATAGCAATGGGGAAACTGTGACCATACAGCAGAGCTGCTTTTGCACATCCCAGGTGTACATAGCCGCCGGCAGTCTCTGCAAAAGTTGAGTGGTGTTTGTTTACTTTTCAAGCGCCCCATACTGAGGCCTACACACTGATTCACTGCAGTATGATGTGGCGTGCCAGTGTGCATACCGTGATCAGCAAACAGTGTGGTGGGTTGCACTCCTTTTGATGCCTGTCTTCTCACTTGTCTCCCTCTCTGTGTCTCCTGCTGAGACCGCAGAGCTAGTAGAGAGGAGGCAGCCTTCATGTGAAACAATACATTTGTGCGTGCATCACATGTCATCCATGTCAGGAAAGACATTACTATTGCAATGTTTGAAGCAGCTAAGCTTGGAAGACTCCCATAGCTATCTCCATCCTTTCAGAGGAAATCATTTGGGATAAAGCAAGGTCTGTGAACCTTTAGAAGCACCAGCTCAGTCACCAGGACAGGGCTGGCTATGTCTGAAGACAGGATTTAATAGTTGGTTTACCGTGCCCACGATAACGGCCATAACACTAACCAAGATACTGTTGCAAAACACAGGTCAGAGAGTCCATCTCTGATGAGAAGTGGAGAATCCTTGGTTGGCACACAATTGCAAATCCATGACTTAATCTGTAGGAGCATACAGAAAGGCTCAACACTTCAAGCACAATGAATACATATAATTTGTAAATCATGTCTAATTAAAATCATATAATGAGACAGCTGATGAATACTGTTATAATATATATAAATACATTCATATATATATAAATATGATTTATATTATTAGAATGTAAAGATCAGTGGCCCAAAGAAAAGCTAAATAAAAAAAATATTATATAATATTAGGGCTGTAGGGAGTGTATTTGCATATTGGAAGTTGCAAAACCCTTGTTTCTAGAAACCTGAGAAATTGGAAATGACACACATATTAGAAGAATCCATTTACATCCTGTAAGAAGGAGAACAGAATAAGATATTAGCACAATTTGAAGCTCAAAAACTGTGTTTTCCTTTCAAAGTAAAATTTCCATGATCAAGTTTTTTGATATTGTGTCTGAACAATTATAGACACGTTTGAAACATTTGACAATGTTTTTATGCTATTGATGCTACACTTGAGTCATATAGATTAGCACATGTCAAGCCTAAAAATTGACTGTCATATTGCTATTATCAAAATTCTGGGGATGGGTGATTTTGGTTGCAAATGGCCTGTGTTTATAGAATAAGAAACGTGATATAAAGAACATGTTGACACAGTTTGTTAAGTGCTGTCATGATGCATTTAGTAGGTAAACAATAAGTAAATAACAATAAGCCAAATAAAAGACGTTAATGCCCATAATCCAAAATCCAGATAGTTAGTGCAAGTGTAAGATATTTAAATGGGAGGAAACACCAGGTGTTACAATGTTTTAGTGTTTTAAGCAGAAATGGATTACATTGTAGTGCAGTGGTTCCAAGCACGAGCACTAGGCAAGTAATTCTGAGACTGCAGGGCAGGCGTATACGCTGGTCCCAAGAGTGATTGTCTACAGTAGCTCGAGAGTGACATCTCAATCACTAGACCTGATGAGTCAGTGCCAGAATGATGAGTGACTTGTATTGTGACTTGCGCAAACACAGATCTCTAGGCTTGTTAAGAATGTACTTCATCTTGTCAATTACTTATTTATTATATAAAAAGTGATTGTCTAATGATTTGCTGATTAGTTTTGAGATAGGAAAGTGGGTGAGTGTGCATTGGAAGTGCAAAACCCTTTTGAACGTGAGAAATGAAGGACATATAGAGGCTCCATTGCTCATTGAAGAGGAACAAGAAAGATATACATAGCTCAAAATGTTTGCTTCAAATAATCCATATCAGTTTTTGATTATTGTGTAACAATTATGACAGTTTAAAACTTGACACAGTTTGTGCTTTGGTATACTACACTTTGAGTTATTAGTTAAGTTCAGCCCTAAATTCGCATCATGCCTATTATCCAAAATTCGGGGATGGGGGATTTGTGCCAAATGGCCTAGGTGAGTTATAAGTAAGTAAGTAAGTAAAATGTATTTATAAAGCACATTTATGACAGTTTGCACTGTCCAAAGTGCTGTACATAGTGCATTCAGTAGGTAAACAATGAAGGTAAAATAACAATAACCAAAATAAAAGACGTAAAGCCCATACATCCACATAAACACAGATAGTAGTGCAGAGGTAAGATAGTTAATGGGGAGGAAACACCAGGGTGTACATATGGGTTTTGAGCCTTGATTTAAAGGCAGAAATGTAGGGGGAATTACATTTGTCAGGTGGCAGTTGGTTCCACAAGCACGGAGCAACTAGTGCAAAGTACATTTCTGAGAGTCGTGCCAGTGGCATGGCTGTATACGCTGGTCACCAAAAGAAAGTGATTGTCTACAGTAGCTCAGAAGAGAGTGACATCTCAATTCCACTTAACGACACCACTGATGAGAGTTCAGATGGCCAGAAAGATGATGATGGTGACTTTGTCATTGTGAGCTTTGCAGGCAAAACCACCTAGATCTGCTAGGCCTTGTTTAAGAAAATGTACCTTCAATCTTTGTCAACTATTTACTTTATTTACTTTAAATACACCTTAAATAAGTGATTGTCTAATGGATTTGTCTTGCATTACAGTTTTTGAGATAGGGGAAAGTGGGGTGAGTTGTGCATTTTGGAAGTTGCAAAACCCCTTGTTTCTAGAAAACCGTGGAAGAAATTGGAAATGTGACCACATATTTAAGAAGAGCCATCCATTTGACTCATCCTGTAAAGAAGGGAGACACAAGGAATAAGATATAAGCACATTTAAGCTCAAAAAAACTGTGTTTTGCCTTTCAAAGTAAAATTTCCATGATCAAGGTTTTTTGATTATTGTGTCTGAACAATTATAGACACGTTTGAAAACATTTGACACATGTTTTAGTGCTTTGGTATACTACACTTTGAGTCTATAAGTTAGCACGATGTCAGCCCTAAATTGCTGCATCATGCCTATTATCCAAAATTCTGGGGATGGGGTGATTTGTGCCAAATGGCCTAGGTGAGTTATAAGTAAGTAAGTAAGTAAAATGTATTTATAAAGGCACATTTATGACAGTTTGCACTGTCCAAAGTGCTGTACATAGTGCATTCAGTAGGTAAACAATGAAGGTAAAATAACAATAACCAAAATAAAAGACGTAACGCCCATACATCCACATAAACACAGATAGTAGTGCAGAGGTAAGATAGTTAATGGGGAGGAAACACCAGGGTGTACATATGGGTTTTGAGCCTTGATTTAAAGGCAGAAATGTAGGGGGAATTACATTTGTCAGGTGGCAGTTGGTTCCACAAGCACGGAGCAACTAGTGCAAAGTACATTTCTGAGAGTCGTGCCAGTGGCATGGCTGTATACGCTGGTCACCAAAAGAAAGTGATTGTCTACAGTAGCTCAGAAGAGAGTGACATCTCAATTCCACTTAACGACACCACTGATGAGAGTTCAGATGGCCAGAAAGATGATGATGGTGACTTTGTCATTGTGAGCTTTGCAGGCAAAACCACCTAGATCTGCTAGGCCTTGTTTAAGAAAATGTACCTTCAATCTTTGTCAACTATTTACTTTATTTACTTTAAATACACCTTAAATAAGTGATTGTCTAATGGATTTGTCTTGCATTACAGTTTTTGAGATAGGGGAAAGTGGGGTGAGTTGTGCATTTTGGAAGTTGCAAAACCCCTTGTTTCTAGAAAACCGTGGAAGAAATTGGAAATGTGACCACATATTTAAGAAGAGCCATCCATTTGACTCATCCTGTAAAGAAGGGAGACACAAGGAATAAGATATAAGCACATTTAAGCTCAAAAAACTGTGTTTTGCCTTTCAAAGTAAAATTTCCATGATCAAGGTTTTTTGATTATTGTGTCTGAACAATTATAGACACGTTTGAAAACATTTGACACATGTTTTAGTGCTTTGGTATACTACACTTTGAGTCTATATAGTTAGCACGATGTCAGCCCTAAATTGCTGCATCATGCCTATTATCCAAAATTCTGGGGATGGGGTGATTTGTGCCAAATGGCCTAGGTGAGTTATAAGTAAGTAAGTAAGTAAAATGTATTTATAAAGGCACATTTATGACAGTTTGCACTGTCCAAAGTGCTGTACATAGTGCATTCAGTAGGTAAACAATGAAGGTAAAATAACAATAACCAAAATAAAAGACGTAACGCCCATACATCCACATAAACACAGATAGTAGTGCAGAGGTAAGATAGTTAATGGGGAGGAAACACCAGGGTGTACATATGGGTTTTGAGCCTTGATTTAAAGGCAGAAATGTAGGGGGAATTACATTTGTCAGGTGGCAGTTGGTTCCACAAGCACGGAGCAACTAGTGCAAAGTACATTTCTGAGAGTCGTGCCAGTGGCATGGCTGTATACGCTGGTCACCAAAAGAAAGTGATTGTCTACAGTAGCTCAGAAGAGAGTGACATCTCTATTCCACTTAACGACACCACTGGTGAGAGTTCAGATGGCCAGAAAGATGATGATGGTGACTTTGTCATTGTGAGCTTTGCAGGCAAAACCACCTAGATCTGCTAGGCCTTGTTTAACCCTTGTGGCCTCCTCGCCCATTTTTGTACATTTTTGAAGACTTTTTTTTTTGATTTGGTGATAATTTTTGCTGTGGTAAAGCTTTTGGCATGATTTTTTGCAGGAACTATTCTTTTGAGTCAAAATTTTGAAATCCAATATCCTTTACTCTCAGATGTCTTTTATTCTCTGTCAGTAAATTTACTACCCTCTCAGCCTCTTCGACCCAAAAATGTACACGCTCACAAAAAGTGCTATTAAATCATCATACATCAATATTTTTTTCTACTTTTTTTTGCATACATCTCTTAAACAACTTCTTACCGGCTCAAAACTACCAAACATTCAATCATTTTCAGGATTTTAACCCATTAAATGCCAGTTTAAGTATTTGAATGATTTCAATATTTTTTACAAAAAAACACAAAAAGTTAATTATTTTCCATAATACAAATAGTAGAGGGATGTGGCATTAATGGTGATTGGAGTCTTGGATATGTCAAAGATTAGCAACAAAATTGATTTGATTGCATTAGTATTTTTTATGTAGTGCCAGGTGAAACATTTACTACCCTCTCAGCCTCTTCGACCCAAAAATGTACACACTCACAAAAAGTGCTATTAAATCATCATACATCAATATTTTTTTCTACTTTTTTTTGCATACATCTCTTAAACAACTTCTTACCGGCTCAAAACTACCAACATTCAATCATTTTCAGGATTTTAACCCATTAAATGCCAGTTTAAGTATTTGAATTATTTCAATATTTTTTACAAAAAAACACAAAAAGTTAATTATTTTCCATAATACAAATAGTAGAGGGATGTGGCATTAATGGTGATTGGAGTCCTGGATATGTCAAAGATTAGCAACCAATTTGATTTGATTGCATTAGTATTTTCTATGTAGTGCCAGATATTCCTTCGAGGCAGAAAGTGCCCCATCCACTTCCATTGAAAACCACCTTTTTTAATCTCATTGCATTTCTAATATTAAACCATGCATTTTGTAATGTTAGAATTTCATTTAGAAGATAAGCAGTCATATTTGACATTTTTACTGTATTCCACTAGATTTAACTATTTTCCCATTGTAGGTCCATGCATGAAATTCTTGTATTATTGACCGTTCTAATACCGTGTGACTACCAGGGGAGCCCAGCTAGCTTGTGTGTGTGTGTGTGTGTGTGTGTGTGTGTGTGTGTGTGTGTGTGTGTGTGTGTGTGTGTGTGTGTGTGTGTGTGTGTGTGTGTGTGTGTGTGTGTGTGCGTGCGTGTGTGTGTGAGAGTCTGTGTGAAACTGTAAGCATGCACTGATCATTTCAAGGGTGAAAAGGGCATCTTTTGAAGGATGTGTTTCATGTGAGGTGCTTTAGTAAAACATGGCCTTCTGCCTTTGATGTACTCAAAAACAAAAAGGAAAACAACAGTTAGTGTGTTTATGCACCTGGCTGCTTTCACAGCCAAAGTTAAACATGCAGCTTGGCTGAGGTGTCATTCCAGTAGTGGGCAGAGAAAGAGAAGGAGAAAGAGCTGGAGAAAAATAAGAAGCCACAATGAAGAGGAATATTAAAGATACACAGGTTTTAGAGATGGTCCTGGAGCAGTCTTCAGAGTCAGACAGTGAGCTGCAGGACTCTGAAGAAGACTTCTCAGAGGAACCAGAATTTCCACTCAATTCCTCCATGACGGTGAGTGCTATTTCCTCCAGCGAAGATGAGACAGAGGATCCTGAAATATGACTGCTTCTCTGCATCACACCAACCTGTCACTGTACGTCTCCCTTGTAGGTTGGTCATTTCCACCATCAGCGGGACCATTTCCGGAATGATAAAAAGGTCAAACGAGGATGCAATATCATGGATCCTAGAAATGGCATTGCGTGTAGGCCCTGGAACCATGCCGGTGGGGGTGGGAATGTAGCGGAGGGTGTTGGCATGAGATGGAGACCACACTTGCCCGTTCTTCGCTGTCCACTCATTAGGATGGACAGGATCCTCTGTCTCATCTTCGCTGGAGGAAATAGCACTCACCGTCGTGGAGGAATTGAGTGGAAATTCTGATTCCTCTGAGAAGTCTTCTTCAGAGTCCTGCAGCTCACTGTCTGACTCTGAAGACTGCTCCAGGACCATCTCTAAAACCTGTGTATCTTTAATATTCCTCTTCATTGTGGCTTCTTATTTTTCTCCAGCTCTTTCTCCTTCTCTTTCTCTGCCCACTACTGGAATGACACCTCAGCCAAGCTGCATGTTTAACTTTGGCTGTGAAAGCAGCCAGGTGCATACACACACTAACTGTTGTTTTCCTTTTTGTTTTTGAGTACATCAAAGGCAGAAGGCCATGTTTTACTAAAGCACCTCACATGAAACACATCCTTCAAAAGATGCCCTTTTCACCCCTGAAATGATCAGTGCATGCTTACAGTTTCACACCACACACACACACACACACACACACACACACACACACACACACACACACACACACACACACACACACACACACACACACACACACACACACACACACACACACACACACAAGCTAGCTGGGCTCCCCTGGTAGTCACACAGTATTAGAACGGTCAATAATACAAGAATTTCATGCATGGACCTACAATGGGAAAATAGTTAAATCTAGTGGAATACAGTAAAAATGTCAAATATGACTGCTTCTCTTCTAAATGAAATGCTAACATTACAAAATGCATGGTTTAATAGTAGAAATGCAATGAGATTAAAAAAGGTGGTTTTCAATGGAAGTGGATGGGGCACTTTCTGCCTCGAAGGAATATCTGGCACTACATAGAAAATACTAATGCAATCAAATCAAATTGGTTGCTAATCTTTGACATATCCAGGACTCCAATCACCATTAATGCCACATCCCTCTACTATTTGTATTATGGAAAATAATTAACTTTTTGTGTTTTTTTGTAAAAAATATTGAAATAATTCAAATACTTAAACTGGCATTTAATGGGTTAAAATCCTGAAAATGATTGAATGTTTGGTAGTTTTGAGCCGGTAAGAAGTTGTTCAAGAGATGTATGCAAAAAAAAGTAGAAAAAAATATTGATGTATGATGATTTAATAGCACTTTTTGTGAGCGTGTACATTTTTGGGTCGAAGAGGCTGAGAGGGTAGTAAATGTTTCACCTGGCACTACATAAAAAATACTAATGCAATCAAATCAAATTGGTTGCTAATCTTTGACATATCCCATACTCTAATCACCACTAATGCCTCATCCCCCTACTATTTATTATATGGAAAAAAAATTATTTTTTGTGTTTTTTGGTAAGAAATATTGAAATAATTCAAATGCTTAAACTGGCATTTAATGGGTTAAAATCCTGAAAATGATTGAATGTTTGGTAGTTTTGATTCGGTAAGAAGTTGTTCAAGAGATGTATGCAAAAAAAAGTAGAAAAAAATATTGATGTATGATGATTTAATAGCACTTTTTGTGAGCGTGTACATTTTTGGGTCGAAGAGGCTGAGAGGGTAGTAAATTCGAAGGGGGCACAAGGGTTAAGAAAATGTACCTTCAATCTTTGTCAACTATTTACTTTATTTACTTTAAATACACTTTAAATAAGTGATTGTCTAATGGATTTGTCTTGCATTACAGTTTTTGAGATATATATAAATTGGCACAATTCACCCCACCTTATTTTCTCCAAATGCACAAATCACCCCACGTGACAAGACAACTTTTTTTCCGAAAGCTATATTTCTTAAACAGTTTATTCCAGATCCAAAGTTTTTCTTGCCAGGGATGCACAACATCCTGAAATATATGTACATATTTGAGTTGGAGACATAACTGTCAAGGCCTCACTTTAAAATCACTTTGAGTAAAAAGTTGCACAACTCACCCCACTTTCCCCTATAATTAACGCGTTAATTTCGATTAATTAATCACAGAAAAATTAACGCGATTAAACAAATTAACGCAGATTAATCCCACTTCTATATTGCCCTTTGACCCGGTGCAAAAGAGGTGAGACGATAGCGGAGCTGCACCTGTATCTTGCGGACACAACCCGCACAGGATTAAAGAGTAAAGAAAGAAGCAGGGGAAAGGGGGGCCGAGGGCTCTATGGATGTGTTATGGGCTGCTCCGGGCAAATAAGCATGAATGTAGGAATACGTCTTATGTTATTCTCCGCAGTGTCTGTGCATTATATATTTAGTGGGTGCCTAATTAACAATGTAGGTTCAAAACAGTAGGCCTATCTCTCAATCTTCCTTTGTGCCTCACTTTTGTTTGCTAGTTGCGATCGTCTAAACGGACACCCGTCCCCTCTCACTCTTCCCAGCATATGCCTGTCTTTTTTCCTCCTTTGTGTGTGTGTGTGTGTGTGTGCGCGTCATTTAGCCTGCTTGTTTTTTTTTCTTTTTTCGGCGCAAGTAGTTACTAAATGTATTTAATGTAGAAGCCTGGCTGAGGGGAGGAGAGAGAGAGAGAGAGAGAAACGAACGGTAGCCTATAGGCCTACAGTTGTTTATAAACAGGCATAAAAGTGTCATATAAGTATGCGATTAATTTAGATTAATTAATCACAGAGCCTGTAATTAATTACATTAATTTTTTTAATCGCTTGACAGCCCTAATATATATATATAAACAGAGAGAAAGAAGTATGCAGGCTGGTCAACTTAAGCCCTGAGTAGGCAGTGTGTTGTAAGTGAATCTTGATTGGCACATAATGCAATTCTAATTAAGCCCTTCACAACTCCCTGTGGCCCCCGCTCCATCACCTTGCCCCATGATACACTTAAATAGCAACTGATTACTTGAGTTGTTTAAGATAATAACAATAAAACAATTCAACAATTTAATTAAAATCAACAACCTAGAAAACATAACTTGTATTTCTTCACTACAAAAAGTAAACACAATATAAATTCTATAGTACTTCTTCTTCGTCTTCCAACATGTGCATTTCCACAGGACACCCACTTTAAAAATGCATATGGCCATTAAGTTTGTCCATTCTGTGCTACTGTAGAATCATAGCAGTGCAAAATGGCGGCCTCCTTGGTGGCAAGCCCCAGTATTATGTAGGTATAAAAGGCTCATTCTAGGTTTTAAGAAGTATGCAGCCTTTCTGCTGCATCTCCATCCTCAGCAAGGCAGCTCTCCAAATGGACAAGTTGTGACTGTTGTGACGAGGGGCCGGACGTAAATTGCCAAGACTTTTGCCACCTGCTGAAGAAGTGAAGGTTATAAAAAAGCACTGTGGGGTAAGTGTAAGTCAAAAGAGGTATATATCATGAACAATACAGTAGAACACTAATAAATGCTGTATCACCACACATCTTCTGAGAAATACTAGAGTGTTTAACTCATTCCAAAATTAACTCTCACAAAATATCTCACAAAATATATGCAGTATAAATAAACATTATGACACATATCTCACAAAATATATGCAGTATAAAAAATAATGAATATCTACCTTGCTGGACTGAAACGTAGCACCTCACCATTAAGACATATCCAAGTCACTGGATTTTATAATATAAAGGACCCTACTAATGACATGCTAGAGCGACTAAAACCAAACCAAAGCCTCCAATATACCTATTTAGAAGTCCTTTTTGGAGGGTCAAACAACTTCAGAAACCCTGTGGTCGGAATTAGCACAACACACAAAGTAAAGCCCTTAGGCCAATTGGAAACCCAAATAACAATTTTTAACCTGAAAATTAGCATGATATGTGACCTTTAACATAAGATTTTGACCTGATGATGGGGCTGGATGAAAAGCTAAGGGATCACCTAAGTTATAACAGTTCATCCTGAGGGGGGGGGACATGTTGGTAGTAAATTCAATAGCAATCCATCAAACAGTTGTCCGTACTTTTACCACAAATGTGATCCTCATGTTAATGCTATAGGATAATTCAGGGAATCTTCAAAGTCAGCAGGATTCTGATCTAAGAACCATCACCCAACATTTGTACAAAGGTTTTTGGCAATCCATCTGGCAATTGTTGATATATTTAAGTCTGGACCATTAGGTATTTATATGCCAGTTGTGTGAAGATTATATATTATAGATAATATTAATTATTTGTTTGGTCTTTTTCATGTCTCTTCTGAAGGTAAGCACAATAGTGTCAGAATGGCAAAACTTGCTTGATTCTGACAAACAGTGAGGGATGTTGGTGTTGGTGACTGCCAGACACCAGGGAGATGGGGGTTAGTCTGAAGAAAAGTCCCCTTGCCTAGACAGCGCTGCTTGCTCCGTGACCAGACTGTTGCGGTGTAGTTGAGGCACTCTTTGTTCTTGCCATTCTCACCAGTAGACCCCCTGATCCAGCAGAGCAACTGCAGGGTACAGTAGCTATTTGGGACAACATCACAGTATTCTGGGTATTCTTCCTTGCAGTTGGTGGAGGTGAATCAGACCATAGCGGTGGTGCAACCGCAGGAAGAGGCAAAATGAGTCTGTTGCTGCAGGGGATCCATTTGTCCTGTCAGAGTCCTGTGGCTTGTCTAGGCCCGACCACTAGCCATGTCCATCCTGCTGCTGCTCCACAGAAGCCTGGACAAGCACACATGTGTAGTCATCTTTAAAGTGCTGCAGGACAAAGCAGTTAAGAGAAAAGGGCCTGCTTTTCATTTTTGATCTTTCAAAGAAGCAACTTCTTTCAAAACCTCCCATAGGGCAAAACCTCCCATAGGTGACACTAACTTTTTCATTTACATTAGGTGCAGCAGTATATCATTTGGGTGCTCCGAATAATACATTGTAATACATACAAAATAACAGCATTGTACAAGGTATGAAATGAATGACTCTTTTTTAAAACAAAATAATGAAGCTCAAACTCAACTTTCTCCTAAACCATTTGAAAATGTTTTTGTTATATAGTTGCACCACACTTGACACCCCTCAGAGAGTCAGGGGAAAAAATGCTTTTCCTAGAAATCTTTCTGATTCCCTGAAATGTGTCCCCAACCAGGAGTGAAGTGACAAACTGATGTTCTCAAAAACAAGACATTAATGGAGCTATACTTACTCTTGGGACATTGACAGTCACACAGGAGAGCATTTTCTTGGAAGATGTTTTAACAGATGGATATGGTGAGGGTCCGTAAACACTCAGAAACCAACATGTGTGGGAAATAAGCACTGAGAAGTAACTGCATGAAGGAATTGTTTAACAAGGATTGGAACCTGTAAAAGAAAGGTGCCTCTGTGACAGCAACTGCAAGTATATGTGAAGGATCTCACTGGTAAAAGCTTATGCATTGATTTTGTTTTCCAGATACACTGAAATAAATCTGAACATGTCAGGTGTGAAAACCAATGCTGTACCTGTGGTTCTCTTCCCATGAGTTCGTAAATAAGTTAGCAAAGAAGGTTTCTTGGAACTGTGCTATCTGAAAGACTTACATCACAGAATATTTCCACCGTGTGTTGCGCCATCAGTGCAGGAAGTGTGATGCTGTTGATGCGATGGAGGGGAAATCTGTGAAAAGCCGGGTGGGCTAGCATGCACCAACCGCTTCACTGAACAAGCCGTGACCCTACACTATGTCTTAAATGCATACACCCCGGCTCTCGTTGACTACTAAGCTAGTTTTAGATCCATTAAGGGAGATTTGACCTCCGGAAAAAAAAGGGACAACACTGGGGAACGTTAAGTGCTCCAGGCGACTGTAGAGGTCACCACGGGCAATATGTCAGAATGAAATTATGTGTAAAGTTCCAAAGCACTTAGCTGTGTGTCGCAGGACTCACAAGGAGAGATGCAGTTTGTGTCATCTGCTATTGGGACTCAAATATTTTCTTCCGACCTTGGCGGTGATCGTAAACCTGTTGACAGATAAAACTTCTGGGTCTTAAAAACCAAGCTACTTGCTAAGATAATAGGGTGTTAATAATCTTGTTTTTAGGTCATCTGTGCAGCTACATTCCCAAACTAACTAGCATGGTTCAGCACAAAGTGAATCAAAGTTTTATTTTTCCACTGCCACTGCCTACATGTTGGCTTGGCTAAATTTCTTACAAGCCGGGTATGATGGATCACTAGCTTGGTTTTCAATCACCGCAGGCAATGTTGAACAGTTCATACCACATAAACTCCGCCTACCCAGGTTAATGTTGGCAGTGGAAACGCAAGACAGATCTAGGGTTACGGTGCCCTATTGAACCGTGCTGAACAGAACTGTGCTGCTCAGTGGAAACGAGGCTAATACATGGTTACAAGTGTGTTTGAGATCAACAGAGCTACACAGGTTTTACAACCGTTGAAAGAGTTGTCACACCATATATCAGGGGTGGCCAACCCGCGGCTCGCGAGCCGCATGCGGCTCTTTGCCCAGCTTCGTGCGGCTCTTCAGTTCATATCAAATTATGTGATTATGATTATGATTTTATTTTTATTTATTTTTTTGTGTGGGCCTATGTGTGTGCATGTTTGCAAACGTTTCATGCGGCTCTTACGTTCGTTTTACATGTCTATTATTTCATTTTTTATTTTATTAATGTGTAGGCCCTATGTGTATGCCTGTTCGCAAATGTTTAATTGAGGACGCAACATAACGTTCGCAAACGTTTGGTGCGGACGTATCATAAAACTGCCCGCTCAGCTTGGAGGGAGGTTTTCCGTGAGTAAACTATTTGTGTCAAGTTCGCTCCGAAACAGAGTGGGAGAGTTCATATTTTTTGTTGAACGTTATGCCAAGCCATTCTGCCTTATATGCCAGGTGTCATTTGCGCATTTCAAGGCTTCAAATCTTCAGCGCCACTTCAGCTCTCTCCATGCTAAAAGTAAGTCCCACAAAGCAACATGCATAGTAAGAGAAAAACGCTATTTTAAATTGTTTTATTTTTGTTTGTGGACTTGGTTGAACTGAGAGTTTGTGTGTGAGGAAGTGCACACAATGTTCATTGTTGAAAATGACTGCCCTGTCGTCTTTAGTCCAGTCCTGTCATTATCACAGGGGCGGCCTTAACGATCTGGGGGCCCGTTTCAAGTCCTAGTGTGGGGCCCCCTTTTTTTTTTTTTTTTTTTTTTTTTTTTTTATAAATAAATAATGCTTGTGCATGCATGTGTAAGCTCCCCGCGAAAATAAAAACGCCCCCCCCCCCCCCTGAAATCTTACTGGCCATCCCAGTGCCCCCCCCCCCCCCCCCCCAGTTCAAATGTTATTTTTTATTTTCATTTTATTTTTTTAATTAAATTTTTTTCCTGATATGTATCCTAGTTCAGAGATGATATGTATTTTTTTTTTCTTTCTTAACTTTTTTTGATAGGTAGTTGCCAAGTTCATCACACAAACACTCCAATCCACTGATATGAGATCAGTTTGCAATTTTCAATTACTAAATTAATGGTAGGACTGTGGCCACTAGAACTGGTCTCTGGTCAGCAAAGGTCTTGAAAACAGCATGCCCCCAGACCCTCCTTCAGGGGTTTAGTTTTCTGACAAACATTACAATGGATACTAACATGATTTGGGAATTTGGGATTATAAATCATCTTTGAATTGGTTGTACAGCATATCACATTCTATTCATTCAGGGGTGCGATGGCCGCCCCACTCTAACTCTGTGGCCCTCCTTGGCCACCCCCAGTCAAAATTTCCTGGAATCGCCACTGTGTGTACCCGTGTGTACGATGTGGCTCTTTGCAGTAACACAGTAAAAAATGTGGCTCTTTGTCTCTGACTGGTTGGCCACCCCTGCCATATATGCTTACCATTGTCCGTTTTAATGACAGTTGTGTTGATGCAGAAAACGCAAATTAAAATAGTTGATGTGGAGAACAAGAATATGGTCTCTAAGGAGTTTCATATTTTAATTTTTATACTACAACTCTTAATTGGCATATTTACTGACCGTTGTGTAAACCTAAACAACATCTTCTAATCTCAACTGAACTGTCCAACAGAATATTGGCTGGATTGCTACTTCATTAAATAACTGATTAGGAAAAAAGAAATAGGTTGGTGAGACTGCAAAATGGACACTGAGGGTCCCATGACGGATCACCCGAATCATCTCGCCTGCACTTCACGGGTAGGAGGAAGAACATGGGGAGAGAGAGGGGTGGGACATCCATATCCTAAGAATCTTGTTACAGATTTTGACACGCAGATGTTTAAACACGCTACAAGTTGAATTATGTACCATTATCTCCTGTGATTCATGATATACCTGAAGTGTCCTGTCTAGAAACTGTCGAACAGCGTTGTTTAACACACTCGGTCAATGAATATTAATTTTGGTAAGTAGACTCAAGCAGTGAATATTGGCACAAGAGGCAACCTTTGAAGTCATTCCAGAGACACAGCAGGGAGCTGGTAAACACATGGCTCCTCAAACAAAGAGAAGAGTAGGGACTATCATATTGTTTTCTGCTTTGTAAACCCCATCACACGTGTAGTTATTTCTTTATCCTAGTTGGATGAACTTGAAACAAATCTTAAGTTAACAGGAATTCAATCGTTTTAAGTCCTCTGGGAGACCAGTGGAAGAGCTGGATGGGGCACATTAACATTGCAAATATCTCGGCGCGGGATTCCGCTTATGATCTGTATGCAAGTCTCGCCCTACATTCAAAATGCAGGTCTTCAATAAATAAACAAACATACAAACGTGCATGGGGGCTTAAAGCTGCCTGCAAGATAGTCATGAATATTTGATACAATCATCTTTTAAAATGCAGATAGCCGTGACCCTTCGACCCCAAACTGTGTTGTGGAGCAAAGGGAGGCAATGATTTTATTTTAGCCTTGTGCGCCGCTGGCTTATGGTGCTGTGTGTTTACTGTTTTGATCTTCAGGGGGGTGGCCAAAGGTACAGAGTGCTTACATAGCAAGGTCTCACACAGATGCGTTATAAGCTGAGCCCCGGAAAGACAGGTCAGAGAGCAGAGAGTACCGCTGTCACTGAGGATGCTCATCACGCAATTTCTTCAAATGACATGGGATAAGCATAAGAAGCAAGCTTGATGTTCTTCTGGGTTATGCTGTCCCGACCCCCTGCTAAGCGCCCTTGGTGCTTTCTGTTGAAAGCCTCTCCACCAACCTTCACTACATCGATTCCTTTGATATTCATCTAAGGCATTCCAAAATATGAACAGAAGTGTGGTTCACCTGGCAAGCACATATGTAGAAGATAGACCATCCCCAGCATATGCTACAGTTCATTATGATGCATGGATATGGTAAGAACGCTACAAAGAACTTAAAGTGGCTACGAGGAACTTTGGCGGCTGGCGGCCCCTTTGGACAAAAGCGATAGTACTTTTACGACGCCAGCTGTCGTACAGCTGTTTTCTAGCGCATGCAGGCCGGTGCCAGTGTCAAATGATTAGGACGCAATATAGTGCATGCCCATGTTGAAAGTGTGAGGGCACGGAATCTTTTCGGCTCTGTGAGAGTGGTTAGTGACACTGCATCAACTCATGCCAGTCAGTTCCACACACACCTGATTGCAATGAGTTGATGCAGTGTCACTACCCACTCTCACAGAGCGGAAAGATTCCGTGCCCTCACAGAAAGCAAATGAACGAGAGACGGCAGTATGGATCACAATGAGGTAATGTGTTAAATGTTGTTGTAAATAAGGAGTTATTCACTGATTTTAAATCCAACGTTATTTTGACGACAAGCTTCTCCAGAATCACAGACTCCAACTTTAATCAGACAACTAACAAACAAAAATATTCTTGCAGAAATGAAAAATGACCGATCTTTGTGACCTCCCAGCCACCTATCTCTATGCAGATGGTTAGAGGGGAAGACCATATAAGTGTCCCATTATCTTCTAATGTGTTTGCTATTCTTTTTATTGCTTATGCACGAAACCTAAAATAAAACCTGAATATTCTGGGCCAGTGTCAGTTTTTCTGTGACAGTAGTTTGTGCTATTTTGGAACATGCTGAGTCGGCAGCAAAACAACATTGCATAATTGATTACGTCTAAAAGATGTGGGCATGGCTATGCATTATTCAAATCGAATTGATAGTTATTACTCCCTTGTACTTTCACAACGGTAAATGAAGCAGGAGAGCTGGGGGGGGCAGAAAGAGAGCCGCTTGTGTTTCCTTTTGATGGAGCTCAGGTTCTCAGGTCCTTATTTGTTTTACCCTTTGGCTGTCCCCTACAGACACGTCCGGATTCAATGTCTAATGCCTTTACCCGAGACCATGTGGATGGCAAATGGAAGACCTCACGTATGTTACTTTGTGAGAAATATGCAGGAAAACAGGAAACAAAACAAAGAAGGATGTAGATAAACAAGGTAATGAACATAGGGAGAGCTTAGAAGTTACACACTGTAGCTTTAACCCTTTAATTTGGCTTGTACTACCTCTTGGTTCAGTTTGTAGTCGTCCTATCTTCGGAGGACAACTTTGAAAAGGGTGAAAATAGGTTGCCACGACAGAATTGATGATATTATCACAGGTCTGACCCACACTTTGTTTTTAAAAATAGAAGTCGTTGGTAAAATGAATCGAAGCATAAGAGCGAATCTTGAACAAATTAAGGTGTTAGATTTTTGACAGCAGGGCAGGTCTCTGAGCAGCTCATGGTGCTGTTTATGGCTCAATGGCTGCATCTATTACCCCCATCCAGCCTCTGTGCTTTTCAACATGCATGGGTAACAAGATAAATCGGCAGTAGGCAAGTTGCTACATATAACATGGTACGAGGAGCGCACTTTGCTTGTGTTGTGTGTGAGTGTGCGACAGGCATTGAAATACTTGTTCTAGCTGAGTGGGAATACAGAGGGAAAAGAAGGGTTAGCGGCATGACTTTACATTTGTCTCTGTCTGTTTCCATCCTCAGATGTCATAACTGCCTACATACTGTAGACATCAGTCATAGTGACATCATTTGTCCTGCCGGCGACTTATTCAAGTCCCTCAAGATGTTTTTTATCGCTGAAAGAAAGTAGTTGACATTTTAAATTGCCTTCTTTAGAAGCGCACACAAATTGATACATTTCCATAAACTAGTCGCAATGCTTTCACCAGCAGCTGAGCCTCTCTAGAACTGTCCTTATTTAGGACTTAGGACCTTATTTTGGAGAAAATAAATAGATTTTGGAACAAACATACTGTAATTCCACCGTGTTTTTAGTTTTTTTAACTCAAATTACAAAATGTTGTTTATCCAGAACGTCAATAAATATTCCTTAACGAATGCTTAAAACAACACATTTCACAGGTTTTCCTATTAAATCCACTATAGAAGTGAGAGCATTAAGAAATATTTCAGTCTAAAAGCACCTCATGTATCCAGAAATGTATTCAATCACAACAATCTTTACCTTTGGATTTATTCATCAACACACAGTAGGGGAGAATGGGGGAATCTGAGGCATCGGGTAATGTGAGCCACCCCCTGTATCTAGGCAACGGAAAACATTTTTGGTCATGTGAGATATATGTTTTCAAGCCCCTCTCATTTCCCCATGGCCCTGAAAGAGAGGACCTCATGGTGCTGTGGTAAGCATGTTTTTTTTCACCAAAATAGGTATTTTGCATGTAAAAGTACATTTTCTTGCTGTCAACTTAATCAACTGTTGTGCCAAAGCAAATGTATTCACGTAGAAAAACTTCTATCATACGTGTTGATGAACTACCAACATATAAAAACCATGTGATGATATTAGCTAAAGATTAGCCTGAAAGGCTAAGAGAGGTAGTTTTTTCTCAAATTGTGGTGGTGGGGGAAAGTGAGCCAAATGCTGTGGGGGAAAGTGAGGCACTGTCTCACTTTCCCCCACCATGAGGCACAAGTTAAGTTTAGTCTTAAACATATTTTAATGTAATATTACATAACATATGTTTTATTTTAATGTCATACACATTGTAGAAAATCCATCATGCCAAGGAAATAAACCAGGAAGACGACCTGGTACAACCACACGGAAAGAGCACCTTCTCATCTTTCCCTGTAACCTTCAGGGCTGGAATGTAGAGTAGGCCTAGTTGTAGAGTATGACAGGCTGATGTTATAATGCAGTTGGGTCTTCTCCTGTGTTCCGAGTCCCATGCTGTTCTCGCTGGTTCTGATTTTCCTATGCTTTGACCCCCAGACACAAGCTGGCTCTAAGGGTCCTGTGTTCTGACCCCAGACTGTGTTCTAATCAAACTGGTTCTATCTTTCATTTGAATCTTATTAAAACCTTTTGAATTATAATATGTTGTATTTGATTTTGTTCAGAGTTACTTTCAAGTGTTTAGAAAATTTGCTTTGCTTAATTGACCAAACCCCATCATTCTTTTACTAGTCTGACATTAGTTCTGGGATGTGTGGCTAGCTTTCAGGATTCTAACTGTTACAATATGTGTTGTTATGGTAGTTTCAGAGTGGAAAAAGTGAGTGGATCAGTTTACCCCCTTGATCTGTCTCAGTTTACCCCACAGCTGGGGTAAAGTGAGCCACATGACAACTTTTTTTAAAACAATCATATTTTCACTGCCCTTTGTCTTGAAAAAATTCTGCTAATGCCTATTTCTAGGAAACATCCTGAATTAATGGGAAATGTGTAAATTTGAGTGATAAATAATTTTAGCTCGCTTAGAGGGGAGCAAATGTAAAAAGTGGCTCAGATTACCCCGTTCTCCCCTAACCCGTTTCCCATAGAAAACATTGCAATGTCTACTAAACAAGAATTTATTAAAGCGGTCAGCGATTCTGAGGAACGCTTGTTGTCAGAATCACTTGTTGTCAATAAGTGATTTTGAAAATAAGCATTCTCTAGAATCACTGACTTCACCTTTAATCATCTGTAGGGCTGTCTCCCCATTATAGGTATATCAAATCTGTTCACTTTTTTTCCCCCAAATATCCCAAGATTACATTTCAGTCATTTGATGCGGATTAGTTTAGCAACATTATCAAGCAGCTATTCACAGTCTGCTGCACTGCATAACATGCAAACCACATTGTGCTCCAGGTAACTAAAGAGGCTTCCGCTCCGTCATTAATCCTTGGATCAATCCTCCTAGAGTGGGAGAGAAACAGAGAGGGGGATGAAGCCACAGAAATAGAACCCAAACGTTTTAGGAACAATGTTCATAGGAATAACATTCATTAGAGTATTCAGCTCTGCAGAATGCTATACGTACCAACTAAACATTCTCGCCACAAGACAGTGTTGCCCGTGGTTGTAAATAGAGAGGTCTATGTTCAATATTCTTCCCAAATAGTTAAGGATTAGTCCCCGGGAATGATACTGGAGCCTCTTTGCAATTACCTTCTCATTACACACAGCTCCCATGACCTTGCTGATGAACCGGATTAATCAGCTTCACTCAGGTCAGTCGACCTTCCTGAGCCCAGAAAAAACAATGCCATTTCCAATATAGATACTGGCCTCACTTAGTAAACTGCATTGCTACTTTGAATTTCCATTATACCTCTTTAAAATGATTTAATCATTGTTTGAGCCTTAGATGCAAAAAATATATAGCATGCCCTTCGAAGAATAAAAGTATATTACGTCCTGGAACTATCTGTCAAGTCAAAACTTTCTGACGCAAGCTGTTCATGTTTGATTTGCAAAGATGAGAGCACATGTGGATGTTGACAGTGATGATACTTTCGGATTGACAACATGTACGACATTTTGTTGGCTGTGTTTATCTTTCCC
>JAOPFK010000261.1:0-38386 GCA_026122265.1 Ammodytes dubius | reverse complement strand
TTTTTTATAGACTCAGGTATGCCCCATTAATAGTCTCCCTTGAGTTTCAAGAAAATCCCTTTTTTTTTTTTTTCCAAGGGATTTTCGCAAATCTTTAAAGCGCTACCGTTTGGTCTTCCGATGGTTGTAGAAAAATTATTTATCCTACTTTTGCTCGTGGGAGTCGGTAGAGCATAATGCTTTTGGTTTCGTCCAAATCGGGCGAAAACTGTAGGAGGAGTGTGTTATGGTGACTGACACAGTTTTTGCGATGTAGCGAAAAATGTATATATACGCAAATGGGCGTGGCCTATCTCAAAAGATGCAGCTGCCTTGTGGGCATCTGTGGATATAAAGTTTTTGACTGTCGGACTTTCGGTGTGGAAGTTATAGCCCCAAACGCGTTTTCTTTGCTTTTTGTGGTTTTGGCGCCCCCTATGGATGACATTTGCAGAACTGTGTTTGATAGAAAGATGCAGCTCAATGTAACGAACAAGTGGATGTCAAGTTTTTGAATGTGCGATGTTCGGTTGGGGAGTTATAGCAAAATCAAACTGTCAACCTCTCCATTGTAAAGACACTTTTTGAATTTTCCCGCCAAAACATATCGAAACAGGAAGTAAAAGTGAAAAACTAATTTGTTTAATAAGTCTGGCATACATAGGAATTTCTTGGCCATATTTTTGCCATAGAATCAAGTATGCCCCATGATAGTCTCCCTTGAGTTTCAAGAAAATCCTCTTTTTTTTTTTTTTAAGGAATTTTCGCAAATCTTTAAAGCGCTACCGTTTGGTCTTCCGATGGTCGTAGAAAAAATTATTTATCCTATTTTTGCTCGTGGGAGTTGGTAGAGCATAATGCTATTGGTTTCGTCCAAATCGGGCGAAAACTGTAGGAGGAGTATGTTTTGGTGACTGACACAGTTTTTGCGATGTAGCAAAAAATTTATATATACGCAAATGGGCGTGGCCTATCTCAAAAGATGCAGCTGACTTGTGGGCATCTGTGGATATAAAGTTTTTGACTGTCGGACTTTCGGTGCGGAAGTTTATAGCCCAAAATGCCTTTTCCTTTGTTGTAGCGCCACCTAGTGGCCGGGATGTCTGATTTTTTTTGTCTGCGTACCAGGCACGGACCTGGATGAGCCCTGCAAGTGGCATGTCCCAACCCTTTACGGTTTGGGCTGCAGCACCACTTTTACGTAAGGAATAATAATAACTAGAACTGCAAGCAGTTATGAACGGGGGCCAACTCGACGCGACTCGGGATCGGGCGTCGTCGTCCGCGGCGCCGGCCCCTCGATTTACGGAATCCGGGGATGTAAAGTTTTTGAATGTGCGATGTTCGGTGTGGGAGTTATAGGCCCAAACGCGTTTTCTTTGCTTTTTGTGGTTTTGGTGCCCCCTATGGATGACATTCGCAAAACTGTGTTTGATAGAAAGATGCAGCTCAATGTACCGAACAAGTGGATGTTAAAATTTTCAATGTGCGATGTTTGGTTGGGGAGTTATGAGCAATATGAAATTGTGAACCTCTCCATTGTAAAGACACTTTTTTGAATTTTCCCATTTTCCCGCCGAAAGACTTAGGAAATGGCGAAAAGAGGCAAAAAAATTGACAAACTCTTTTTTTTAATAAGTCCGGCATACATAGAAATTTCTTGGCAATATTTTTTTTATAGACTCAGGTATGCCACATGATAGTCTCCCTGCAGTTTTAAGAAAATCCTCTTATTTTTTTTTTTTAAGGAATTTTCACGAATGTTTAAAGCGCTACCGTTTGGTCTTCCGATGGTCGTAGAAACATTATTCATCCTACTTTTGCTCGTGGGAGTCGGTAGAACATAATGCTTTTGGTTTCGTCCAAATCGGGCAAAAACTGTAGGAGGACTAGGTTTTGGTGACTGACACAGTTTTTGCGATATAGCGAAAAATGTATATATACGCAAATGGGCGTGGCCTATCTCAAAAGATGCAGCTGACTTGTGGGCATCTGTGGATATAAAGTTTTTGACTGTCGGACTTCCGGTGCGGAAGTTATAGCCCAAAACGCCTTTTCCTTTGTTGTAGCGCCACCTAGTGGCTGGGATGTCTGAATTTTTTTGTCTGCGTACCAGGCACGGACCTGGATAAGCCATGCAAGTGGCATGTCCCAACCCTTTACGGTTTGGGCTGCAGGACCACTTTTACGTAAGGAATAATAATAATAATAATAATAGGAATAAAAGGCCCAACAAAAACAATAGGGTTCCCAGCCCGCGCGTTGCTCTGCAAAACGCGGTTCCCAGCCCTACTCGGGCTTGGCCCCCTAATAATAAAAGGCCGTACAAAATCAATAGGGTTCCCAGCCCTGCGGGCTGGGAACCGCGTTGCTCTGCATAACGCGGTTCCCAGCCCTACTCGGGCTTGGCCCCCTAATAATAATAATAATAATAATAATATTAATAATAATAATAATAATAATAGTAATAATAATAATAATAATAATAATAATAATAATAATAATAATAATAATAATAATAATAATAACAATAACAATAATAAGAATAAGAATAATAATCATAATAATAATAATAATAATAATAATAATAATAATAATAATAATAAAAATAATAATAATAATAATAATAATAATAATAATAATAATAATAATAATAATAATAATAATAATAAAAATAACAATAATAATAATAGTAATAATAGTAATAATAATCATAATAATAATAATAATCATAATACTAATAATAATAATAATAATAATAATAATAATAATAATAATAATAATAATAATAATAATAATAATAATAATAATAATAATAATAATAATAATAATAATAATAATAATAATAATAATAGTTGCATAATGATTTGGTTTCTCTGTCTCCCTGTTCAGGCCGCCTGTGTTCGCCTTGGTGGACACCTGACCTCAGTCCACAGTTCTGCAGAACACGACTTTGTGAGCGGTCTGATTCGCGAACATTTTGGTCCAAATGCGCTATTCTGGATTGGGTTCAATGATTGTTTAAAGGTGAGACAGTCAGTGCGTTTACATGCAGACTCATAATCGGGTAACTAAACGAATAAGACTTCAACAGGACTTTTAAACTGCATGTAAACACCTTTATCCGATCTACTTCAGACAAGAGAAGTCGGATAAGAACACCTAGCATAGTGGAGACAGCCATTTATCCGATTTCCGAAAGGCCATGTATACTCAGACAAGTGACATGGTCCGTTCGAGTGTCTAGTCTTAATCCAATCTAGTTGTGCCATGTAGCTGCACTGACTCAGTGTGGTTACATGGCACAACTAGATTGGATTATCACATATATCGAACAAGACACTCGAACGGACCGTGTCACTTGTCTGAGTATACATGGCCTTTCAGAAATCGGATAAATGTCCGATGCATGGCTGTCTCCACTATGCTAGGTGGCGCTGTAGCCCTTTCAACCATGCTTTCAACATGTGGTTATAGAGCCACGTCCGGTTCACTTCCGTCAATAACCCATGGTGTAGCCTATCACGCGCAGGCACACAAGCACAGAACGAGAAGTCCGATATGCGATATCCGATCCCTGTATACATGCAGAGAGAAAGCCGACAATGAACGAATTATCTAGGTGTTCTTATCCGACTTCGCTTGTCCGTTATTGTGCCGATTTGTGTCCGAAGTAGATCGGATAAAGGTGTTTACATGCAGTTTAAAAGTCCTGTTGAGGTCTTATTCGTTTAGTTACCCGATTATGAGTCTGCATGTAAACGCACTGACTGATACACTATGGTGAGTAAGTTGTTACCATGAAAATAATGAATGTATATTCTCAGAATGAAATCTCCTGAAATGTAATCGCGATTTCTCCTGAAACAGTCTATGCCACTGTTTGACGCCCCTTAACTGTGGTCGTAAGTTTTTGCATAAATGGATAATCAGTGGTTAGGACAGTTGTTGGGACATTGATTGATTGATTCAGTTTTATTTCAGACTTATCAAAAAAAGAAAAAATTAAAAGCATGAAAATACAAAAAATATGTTCAAATGATTTCACAAATAAAAATAAACAAAATAAACAAAAAATAAACAAATAACATATTGAATTGATATGCCTGAAAAGGAGTAGGAAGAAGTATAAACTTATTGGATCCTACCCCTTTTCCACAGCTCAATAACTTTATAATAATAATAATAATAATAATAATAATAATAATAATAATAATAATAATAATAATAATAATAATAATAATAATAATAATTATCATTATTATTATTATTATTATTATTATTATTATTATTATTATTATTATTATTATTATTATTATTATTATTATTATTCATGTATTATTATTATTCATGTATTATTATTATTATTATTATTATTATTATTATTATTATTATTATTATTATTATTATTATTATTATTATTATTATTATTATTATTATTATTATTCTTTTTTTTTCTTTTTTTCAAACATCAGTTTTCTCTTCCAGGAGGGAACGTTTACGTGGACCGACGGATCCAGAGTTGACTACACACGCTGGCATCACGGAGAGCCCAACAACGTACTCGGCGGAGAAACCTGTGTCCTGATCAACACTCAAGGTACAAACAATATATCAATGTAGCACACACACTGAGAAACACACACACATATTGAGAAACATGCACACACGCTGACACTCACACACACTGAGAAACACACACACACACAAACACACACTGAGCAACACACACACACAAACACACACTGAGAAACACACACACACAAAACACACACTGAGAAACACACACACACAAACACACACTGAGAAACACACACACTGAGAAACACACACACACACAAACACACACTGAGAAACAAACACACACACAACACCAAAACAAAGAAAATAGAAATTAATTGGGCCTACCCCATCACCCCATTCTCATCAACAGCCAAATAGCTGATTTTTTTTATTTATTTTTTAATTGTTTTTTCTGAATTTTAAATTGTTGTTTTGCTTTTAAATTGTTTTACCTGCATTATGTACAGCACTTTGTTTCAGCTGTGGTTGTTTTACATTTATCAACTGTCAGTTAATGCTTAATTCACTCTTAATAAATACTTAGTAAATGCTTAATTAACAAACTAAGCATTAACTAAATGTTAAGCTTAGTTTATGCTTAACTTAGCATTAGTTAATGAAGCATTAACTAACCATAATTAGCACTTACTTAATGCTTAATAGGCATTTACTACGCTTTAACTAACTGTTAATAGCTTTAACTAACAGTTAATTAATGTTCCCTTATTGTAAAGTGTTACCCATCGTCAAATGCCTTGGACTGTCAAATACCCATAAACTTCATCTCACAAGCACAACAATTCAATCAATCAATAAAAAAAATCAATAAAAAAAAATAGTAATAATTATTATAAAGTTATTGAGCTGTAGAAAAGGGGTAGGATCCAATAAGTTTATACTTCTTCCTACTCCTTTTCAGGCATATCAATTCAATATGTTATTTGTTTATTTTTTGTTTATTTTGTTTATTTTTATTTGTGAAATCATTTGAACATATTTTTTTATTTTTTATTGTATTTTCATGCTTTTAATTTTTTATTTTTTTGATATGTCTGAAATAAAACTGAATCAAATCAAATCCAAAAGCCAAATTAATTATTGTCCCTCTACACAGTATCCGGTTGGAATGATGACAAATGCCACCACAAGATTGCATCCGTCTGTGCCAGGGGACAGTGAAGCCTCCTGCCTCCCTCTACCGCACGATCTACAAGGATGACGTCACTGTGTCTACGATATTAAACTGCCATCGGTGTACGAGTGTGTGTATGAATGGGTGAATGTGGTAAGATATGTAAAGCACTTTGGGGCTGAGAAAATCGGCTAGAAAAGCGCTATATAAGTCAAGTCCATTTACCATTTACCATTTCCATATTAGAGAACTAACTCTAAATGATTCACTCTCTAATAAATGCTTATCAAATCAAATCCCCCCATAGTCAGTAATACAGGGTTCCCACACCAATACTTTTACCAATGAATTTTCAAACTTCATTGGTCGTTTCATGTTTATTTAATTTCGTTTTTTCATTTAACTTTTATTTATCCTCGAGAGACCAATTGAGGGGTTGACCCTCATTTACAATGATGTCGAGTTCAAAACAAATTCAAAGGAAAAACAACAATACATAAACAATATTCAATGCAAAAACATCAAATACACAACAACAGGTTAAGAGAAAAAAAAAAAAAAACAGTATGCATCTGTTACGTCCCCATTGTGTCTCAGGGGTTAGGGACTGTAACACTTGGGGGGCTCGTCCGGGATCTAAGTCTATCTTTCCATCACCGGTTTTTAAAAACATGGAAAACATCTCAAAACAAACCCACACGTAACACATCCCAACGTGTATCACATGACTCTGGTGACGTTCAAACCAACACACTAGATTTGAATCCAAAAGTAATTCAAGGAAATATTTCATGTAACGTTTGACATGTTTGGGGATTTTTATGTTTTAAACACCAGTGAAAATTAGTGTAAATCCATTTGTATAGCACATTTCAGACACAAGGCCATTCAAGGTGCTTTACAGGGGCAAGGGCAAAGATTAAAATACATCAAGTATAGAATACACGTTAGAAATAAATAAAAATTACAGATTAAAAGGGAAACAAATCTTTGAAACTTGATTTAAAAGAGCTGAGAGTTGCAGCAGACCTCAGATTTTCTGGGAGTTTGTTCCAAAACATTCAGTTAATACCAAACCATTTCCATGACTGGTTAATTGTTTTTGTCCAATTCCAGGACTTTTCCAGGAATCCCCCTGGCTCTGGGAACCCTGTTAAACCTGCAGTGTGTAGAATTGTGGGTTTTATTTCCTAGCAGATTTTGTAGAAAGTAATTATAATATCCATAAGTACGTTTAATTTAGTGCATAATAGCTGGAAAAAATGTTTTGAATTATTATTTTTTCCCCTTAGAAAGGGTCTCATATATGTCCATATTTCTGCATATTTTGGACCAAGGCCTAGTGCCGCCATCTTGAAAGTGTCATAGTTGGAATGTCATCAGGTGCATTGTTTAAAATTTAGAATTGTTCTTGTCCTTGAAGGCCACTGTAGCTTCTGTTATTATTCTAAAGGGTTGGGGTTACCCAGGGAGCGTTGCATTCTAGAACTTTGTAGAACTTTCTTGATGATGTCATATTACACACTGCACCTTTAACATCACAAACTGTAAATCAGTTTTTTACTTTTCAAAGGGAAACTTTCTTGTGATTTGTTCATTTCCTGTCGTATATTCATTTAAATCTCAATCAATGAAAAGAAAAAAAGAAAAGTGGATTCCACAAATAAAAATATTCTGCAGCATAACATGTTTCTGGTGTGAACTCCTTATTTCCAGTTGGTTCTTTCCTGGTATGGAGCTACTTTGGGTTCTAATCCATCTATCACTCCATCCATCCATCCATCCATCCATCCATCCATCCATCCATCCATCCATCCATCCATCCATCCATCCATGCATCCATCCATCCATCCATCCATCCATCCATCCATCCATCCATCTATTTCCTCCAGGCCATATCTCATATTCAGTGGTGTCTGGTCATTAAATGGACTCCACTTATCTAGCGTTTTTCCCTGGTTTTTAACAGACTCAAAGCGCTTTACATTGTTTTGTACACATACAACCCAATCACAAACACATTCATACACCGATAGCAGCAGCAGCAGCTACCACGCAGGGTCCAAGCTAACTATCAGGAGACATTTAGGGTTCAGTGTCTCTTTGCCCAGGGACACTTGGACATGTGGCGGGGAGACGGGGGATCGAATTAAGTTTTATGATGGGATCCGGATGGGACGGAATGTTCAGAGGCAGAGTGGGGGAAACAACCTTCACAATTAAACCTGCAGTGTGTAGAATTTTGGGTTTTATTTCCTAGCAGATTTTGTAGAAAATAATTATAATATCCATAAGTACATTTAATTTAGTGCATAATAGCTGAAAAAAATGTTTTGAATAATTATTTTTTTCCCTTAGAAAGGGTCTCATATATATCCATATTTCTGCAAATCTTGGACCAAAGCCTAGTGCCGCCATCTTGAAAGTATCATAGTTGGAATGTCATCAGGTGCATTGTTTAAAATTTAGAATTGTTCTTGTCCTTGAAGGCCACTGTAGCTTCTGTTATTATTCAAAAGGGGTGGGGTTACCCAGGGAGTGTAGCATTCTAGAACTTTGTAGAACTTTCTTGATGATGTCATATTACACACTGCACCTTTAAGTGCAATAGTGATATTATACAGCTCTGAAAAAAAAGAGACAGTGTTCAGTGTCTCTTGTTTACTGTTTAAAGGCATATGTTTGAGTAGAATGAACATTTTGGTTTTATTCTATAAACTACTGACAACATTTCTACCAAATTGTGTGTGTCTGTGTGTGTGTGTGTGTTTGTGTATATGTGTGCTTGTGTGTGTGTGTGTGTGTGGTTTGTGCGTGTGTGTGTGTTTGTGTATATGTGTGCTTGTGTGTGTGTGTGTGTGTGTGTGTGTGTGTGTGTGTGTGTTTGTTTGTGTATATGTCCGTGTGTGTGGTTGTGTATATGTGTGTGTGTGTGTGTGCGAGTGTTTATATGTGTGTGTGTGTGTGTGTGCTGGAGGCCATGCTACAGCGGAAGCAAGGATCTGACAGTGTAGCAGATGAAAGTGAAGTAACTGCAGTTAATGACAGAGTAGACTCTATTGGAGCTAACGAAGTGTGTGTGTGTGTGTGTGTGTGTGTGTGTGTGTGTGTGTGTGTGTGTGTGTGTGTGTGTGTGTGTGTGTGTGTGTGTGTGTGTGTGTGTGTGTGTTGCTGTGAGTGTGTGTGTGTGTGTGTGTGTGTGTGAGTCATATGTAAAGCTGTTTTTGTTTATCTGAAAGGTCCCAGAAAGTTTTCTAAATACGTTGGTCCACTATCAGGGCCGCCCATAAGGGGTAGAAAGTGGATTTTCAATTCAGAGATACTGTGAAATTTCATAAAGTTTTGAGGTGTCCCCCCCCCCCCCCCTACAGCATTGGTGTGTCTAAAAGCTTACATTACAGTAAATGTTACAGTAAATGTGCCAAAAAGCAGGTGCACAGATCTTGGAAGGGCAAAAAAAATTATGCACGGGCGCTCGCATCGTCGGTATCTCTGCCCACTATTATTTCCAGTAGCCCACCCTAATCTAACTGGCTAGAACCGGCCCTGTGTACAGGTATGTGTTTATGTAGGAATAAGCGCATCATGCACATTGATACAAGTTCAGTATGAGTAAAGGGGGCCCAATGACTGGACCTTTTCAGGGGCCCAGTCATGTGTCTGGGCAGGCCTGCCCACTATACATTCACAGTCACTTTCTTATCATACGTTGCTTAGGAATAACATACTACTGTTTTTCTGTATAAATAATACTAATAATCGCTACGAGGAACTTTTAAATATTTCTGAAACAGTCCAATTTTTCCCTCTGATGATCATAAATTACATGTAACAGCAAAACGAGACCATCAGTGCAAAGAGTGCTATCTTTATATAGTTTTTTATTTATGCCTTTGTCATGGGTATGCTCAACCCAGGACACACACACACACACACACACACACACACACACACACACACACACACACACACACACACACACACACACACACACACACACACACACACACACACACACACACACACACACACACACACACACACACATTTTTATATAGTTTTTCTTAGGCAAGGCAAATGTATTTATATAGCACAATTCAGACACAATGCAACTTAAAGTGCACAAACATAACACACATCAAGATTAAAATACAAAGTATAGAATACACATTAGAAGAGTGAAGAAAAAACTGTGTGTGTGTGTGTGTGTGTGTGTGTGTGTGTGTGTGTGTGTGTGTGTGTGTGTGTGTGTGTGTGTGTGGTGTGCGTGTGCGTGTGCGTGTGTGTGTGTGTGTGCGTGTGCATGTGTCCGTGTGTATGTGTCCGTGTGTGTCCGTGTGGGCGTGCGCGTGCATGTGTCCATGTTTGTGTGTGTGTGTGTGTGTCCATGTGTGTTTGTGTGTGTGTGTGTCTTCCTCAATATGTATGTGTGTGTGTGTGTGTGTCCATGTGTGTGTGTGTGAGCATGTGTGTGTGTGTGTGTGTGTGTGTGTGTGAGCATGTGCATGTGTGTGTGTGTGAGCATGTGTGTGTGCGTGTGTGTGCGTGTGTGTGTGTGTGTGTGTGTGTGTGTGTGTGTGTGTTAGAACAGGATGAAGATTTAATGTTTGGCTGTCGACTGACAGTGGGACAATGGCCGCCTCTCAGATCGTTCTCAAATTGGATCCAGGAGAAGACAGAGAATGAATCCTCTGTGCTGTCGTTATGAGGGACGCCACACACACACACACACAGGCGCAGACACACACACACACACACACACACACACACACACAGGCACACACACACACACACTTGCGCACAAACACACACCAAAGCAGATATACACACACACATACCACACGCAGATATACACATATTGAGGAAGACACACACATACACAGACGCACATTGTTAAACACACACACACACACAGGCGTAGACACACACACACGCACGCACACACACACACACACACACACTGAGAAACTTGGATCAAACTTTTTGAGTAGATTGTGTAATCGGCCTGTAATAGTCAGTTGGCTATAGTGTCTCTTTGCATGTGTGTGTGTGTGTGTGTGTATGTGTGTTTCTTAGTGTCTGTGTTTCTCAGTGTGTGTGTGTGTGTGTGTGTGTGTGTGTGTATGTGTGTTTCTTAGTGTCTGTGTTTCTCAGTGTGTGTGTGTGTGTGTGTGTGTGTGTGTGTTTCTCAATACGTGTGAGTGTGTGTAGGGGGTCTTCCGAGGGGGTAACCTCCTGGAGATGCCCCCCTCCCGACACACACACACACACACTGAGAAACACACACACACACACACACACACTGAGAAACACACTCCCACACACACACACACACACTGAGAAACACACACACACACACACACACACTGAGAAACACACACACACACACACACACACACACACACACACACACACACACACACACACACACACACACACACACACACACAGATTTATACATCCTGGGGGTCTTTAGTAAAACAACTGTCCTTCGTATAGCTTCTGCTGATGGAGCAAGACTAAAGTAATATATAAAACATATGCTCTGGTTCAATACAATAGGACAGAATACAATGGACTCATTTTATATTCATTGCACAATGAACAAAGACGTTTGGCAGCTATAAGGACTGTGTAAAATGGTAAATGGACTTGACTTATATAGCTCTTTTCTAGCCGATTTTCTCAGCCCCAAAGCGCTTTACATATCTTACCACATTCACCCATTCATACACACACTCAAACACCGATGGCAGTAGCTGCCATGCAAGGCGCTCTCTGAACCATCGGGAGCAATTTGGGGTTCAGTGTCTCTTTGCCCAGGGACACTTCGACATGTGGCGGGTAGGCGGGGAATCGAACCTCCGACCCTGCACTCCAGAGGCAATCTCCCTACCCACTTCGCCACTGCCGCCCAATTGTGTAATTTTACGATACAAATACTCTGATGAAATATAAAAAGTACGTAGTTGAATTTTATAATATAACATATTCTATATTATGTACACTTTTAAAACTCTTTAAAATTATTAAAGTGTGTATTTATGTCACCTTCAACTTTAAACAACAATCACATACACTCACATTGTATTTTGTTTGCAAGGACCCCCTCGAAAACGAGATGGTTTCATCTCATGAGGTTATCCTAATAAAGAAATTTGAACAACACACACACAAAACACACACACACACACACACACACACACACACACACACACACACACACACACACACACACACACACACACACACACACACACACACACACACAAGCACACACAAGCACACACAAGCACACACACACAACTTTGATGACTTGTATGTTGAAATAAAAGTGAAATGAAAGTCAACTTTGTGTTTAGTTTTGCTCTGCTGTGGAGACGAGGAGTTCCCGGAAACCTTTCTCATCATCATCAGTGACGTAAGAAAGTTTTTTACACCACACACACACACACACGCACACACACAGACACACACAGACACACACAGACACACACACACACACACACACACACACACACACACACACACACACACACACACACACACACACACACACACACACACACACACACACACACACACACACACACACACACACACACACACACACACACACACACACACACACACACACAGAACTCTGCTCTTTGTCCCAGAAAAGAAAAAAACAAAAAGCTTCTTCACAATCTTCATTGAAAAAATCTGTGTTTCTGGTTGCGGTTTCCAGTTTTTACGAGGCTTCCTCCCTGTGAGAGCTGCTGTGTGTGTGTGTGTGTGTGTGAGAGAGTGCTTGTGACAGTGTGTGTGTGTGTGAGAGAGTGCTTGTGACAGTGTGTGTGTGTGTGAGAGAGTGCTTTGAAGCGATCTCGACTTCCGAAGTCTGATCTTCAATGAAAAGCCAGTATCTAAGTAAAATAGTTATGTCCTATTAAACCTGTATTAACTAACTTGTAACACGATGCTTTAACTACAACCCCTATTACCATCAAAGAGCTCCCCTAATCTCACGGCTTCTGCTGAGCGTCTTCGCCCGGGCTCCAGGCGGTGAGCGCGCGGGACCTTAACTACTAGACTGCCTTGGGATTCTCTTAAATGAATAAAAGTGTTCTACTTAAACCACTGTGTTCAGTGTCTCAATTCTTCTAAACGTATTCTTCTATTTCTATGAATCCCGTTTAGGTGTGAAATGTAACACTTTCTATTTGCTTCTGATAATCACTCTTCTACTCTTAGGCAAAGGATATCTTTCACAAGTTATTTACTGTATTTTTATGTACCCGATGTTTATTAATTCCACCTCCTACAAAATAGAACAGATATACTATTTTCAGCATTCAACTGCACGCGTTAAACCTGAGAAGTTTATTAAAAACAATTCTTTTTTGGATAAAAAAGGTATTTGTTATGAGGTTGTGTTCAATAATGTTGTCAGTGTGTAGGCTATTGCATGAGTACCAACTTACGTCATGTCCAAGGGGGCGCTTCCCGTTCTTCTTTAGAAAACTCTCTATCTAGGTCCGGTACCTACTTATCTAACTAATTGGTAACTTCAGACAAGCGGAACGTTTTACTGGTCTTTATTTATTCACATGATATTCAGAGTACATCATATGTCAGAATACAGAAAAGATAGAAACAAGATTATCTGCCTATTAACTCATCAAAAGGAGTTTTTAAACATTTCCCCTAATAGATGTTTTTCTTGGTATTTTTTTAGAGTTTGTCAAAGCACAAGAACCAGAGTTAATGCATGCACTCTGATTTTAAACCTGCGCTCTAGCCCTATATAAATGCATCCCTCAGGCCTGTAAAAATGATAAGGACGTAAGGAAGATTGTTAACGACACCAGTCAGTAAATGGGAGATCTTGTCTCAACCCAATCTCCGTTAATTCCAATCACCATTCTATTCAGACCTCTATTCTAATAATCCCCACCTAAAAGTTTTAGAATTTTACCAAGTCATCTGTGTTCAGAGACAGAGAGAGAGAGAGAGAAAAAATGCTTGGTGAGTTCCTCTCATCCAAAGTTACCGAGTTGATCGCTCAACTGACTAATTTCCGTTCCTCCTCAGCTTTTAACACAAGAGGAGGTCTCCCCTCCCAGAAGGGAGGAGCCGATTTAACCAGTACTTGAAAATCTCTCTATATCGCCCCCTCTCTCCTGCTTCGTGAACAACCAAGTTACTGTTCTAACGTTCAAAGAACATCAACACTTCCTTTGTTTTTCACAATAAAACCCACATCACTTCACACTCCCCGGAACCCAAATACAAACAATCCAAAATTCAAAATAAAACAATGAACCACTTTGTTTAAATGTACGAATGGAACAGTTTTATCACATATTCGTCCATAATACTCAACACCCCCGCATGAAACTGAAAAAAGAGAACATTTATTTGTTGGCATCTTTAAACCATTCAATAAGTCCCACCTTTCTCAAATCAGTCTACACCAAAATTATATATGTATATAGAAAAGAAAAATCACACACAAAAACCTAATAAAATTACTTAAACCTAGGCTACAAATCATTCAATGATATCAACCATGTTTGTACGCTTAGTCTGCTTTTTTTTTTTTTTTTTTTTCTTTAACACTCTTACACCTACTTGTTGTTTACTCATCTCTACCTGGTTACACACATACAGGGTTATCACACCTACTCGCCACTTTTTATTTAATTGTGCCATCCCAAACGATCCATTGCATCACAGAAGACGTTATCCATGATGATATAATCCGCAATATTTCTGTCCAAGTCATCATAACAAGACACCAAAGCCCATTTGAAGTTTCCCAGTTGGTATATCTTCACTCCGCATCTCAGGCTGAAGGAGACACACACATTCGTTGGAGATAATCCCGTCAGGAAGGTGCTTGCTTCCACGAGCCCCAACGATATTCCCTTAAGCCAGATCTGGACTCCTTGATACCTATTCAGGCCGAGGCGAGCATAGAACACATTAGACCAGGTGTCGGGATCCTTCATTTGTGTGGGAGTCACCGGTTTGTGACTTCCATCGTAGAACATCAGCCTGGGCCAATTCGCCTCTGCGGGCACATATGATTCCCATGTTATCTGGCAGGCCTCCAATTCTTTCATTATGTTACACGCACTGACCTCTTCGTCTGGCAAACTCATCATGGGTGGTTCTGTTGCCTCACTCGGATGTCTGCTCCATGGTAAAGCGGTGGGCCCCATCATGTCCATGCCTCCGCTCCGTCTCATGTCGTTCAACCAGGCCACCTGTATCATGTCCTCCTGCGGGGCCACATTCTCAGTCAACATCGCATCCAATGCCCCCAGTCCTGGGGACACACTGAGAATCGGTTCCTGGTCCACTTCCAAATCCCACATGGCATGGGAATACTCATCTGAGGGACACAGCATTATGTCCATCTCCTCAGGTGTTGCCTCATATGTTAAGGAAGGCTCCAGGGCTTCCCACGGCACTTCTTCCTCCATTTCGTTTTCACCTCCGTCTGGTAGGTCCATTCTGCGTCGGAAATCATTCAATTCCAGCATCTTAGACGCTTCCCGCGGATCGTCAGAGAACCCCATCCCGGACACAGAGTTCTCCACTTCTGATCCTTCGGTTGACGTTTCAGTCCGTTCTGTAACTGTCTGTTCAGCCACCACGGATAGTGCATCCTCCCAAAACTGTTCATAATTAGAACTGTTCTCATCACTGAAGAAGATGTGTTCATAGGACATGTCTTCATCATCCCCCACTAAAATTGCTAAATCTGAAAAACTGCTTTCATCCAGTTCATTACTAGGCCTAAGCGTACGCATGGTTGAGAAAAATAAAATAAAAATAGAATAAAACAAATAAGGAAAAGAAATATATTGTTATATAAGGAAAACAACTCAAAATAAACACATTGAGAGTTTAAAGAGAAAGGTGACTGATCAGTTTGTCCTCTCCTCAGAGAAGACAGAAAATAATGAATCTCTGTCTCAGTTCCTCTCTTCTTTATACTGTTCTTAGCCTCCTCAATAAAACGAAACCCCAACAGATCTTTCACGGACCAAATTGGTGTCTCCGTCTACCTGCATGGTTGACTGCCCGTGAAGTGACACAAAACACACTTACCACCCCCGTTACAGTACATTTTACAACCTTTATTAGACTGCTCACAACTAATTTACATGTTAAAAATAATATCCTCAGCACTCTACCTATAATTAATCTAGCTATGGGCAACAAACCCAGTTTGTGCAGTATTCCTACCACCATTACAACTAGAATAAAAATAACAATAGGAATAACATATTTTAAAAACCCAAAACTTTGGTAAAGTAAGTCTACAACTAATCCTACTGCTCCTGTCCCTATGTGTTGTATTCCTTTCACCACGCCCTCAGCGGCTTTCTTAAAAATGTTGTTTAATGAAAATATCCCCATGTCTCTCGTTTCCAAATCCATCTAAACCGGCTTCCTCATGACCGGGTACAAACCCTTGTTTGCAATCTGTAATAGCTTGAAAATCTACTTCCGCCGAGTGGTTCTTTGGCCAGAATCTCAACATATTATAATTCTTAAAATCAAATGAAGAGAATGGGTTACTCCAGGGGTTTCGCACATCCAGTCCATTTATTAGCCACTTGTCTGGAAATACATTTCTTCCATAATAAGCAGATTGTGTAATAAAAGCGTATTTTGTCCCAACATGACACACTATTTCATTTACCCAGCTAGTCCTAGCTATTCGTAACTCTGAAAGTGACACTTGTTGGAATTCAGGTCTAGCCCCTGGGAACCCGTTTTTTATCGTGTCTTCTTCAAAGTTTTCCCAAGTAACGTTCAGCCATTTACCAAAACGTTGTTCAAAAATCTTCTGAAATTTTGGAATGGGATGTTGAAAAGCATTTTTTACTTCTCGTTCCACCTGTCCCCAGAAGGTGTGTGAATTCAACATTATTTCATTAGTTACTGCATGTCTGGGCGGGGATCTTGAAAAATACATGTCAATCAATTTTTCAAAATTGTTCCCTAGCAATATCCCATCATGTATTCTATATATTCTTGACCAAAAACTCTTTCTATTCACTATCCGGGCCTGATGCATGGTGGACTCTGCAAAAGAGTCCTTTTCATAACAATATTCATAATTATCTTTCTCAGAACAAAATTCTTTCCCGTAATAACCATATTTTACAGATGGGTATTTTCCATCCGGGTTAGAGTGTGTCATCGTTTCACGAAGACCTAAAGTATATGCTATATGTTTTCTTCCCTTTTCAAATATCTCTTTTGTTAATATTGAAGGTGGTGCTAAACAATTTCTGCACCCCCGTATTTCCAATGAAACCGCTCGTGGAGTGGGTTCTTTTGTTCCAATATACTCATAATAATGGCTTCCGTGTAAAGAGAACCACTGCTGTTTCAGGAAGGTTTCCAGTAGATGTGATTGATATCCTTTAAACGTATAACTTAAAAAACATGGCTCTAACATCGTAATTTCTGATGGCAATAAACCAAGCCCCACATATCTGTCTACTCCATGCGTAAGGGTCATTGTTTCACGCCATAGATTTTTTAAGTGGTTGATTCCACAATCTGTGTTATTAAAGACATGGTATTGGTCATTCGCAGGCAACCCCTTAAGTCGACAATATGGTCTAATAAATTTGTTATTTATTTCTTTTTGGCTTTCTGGATACCTACCCGTTTCTAACAAAGATTTAAGCACTATTGGAATGTTCTCATATAATGTATTGTTAACACATTGCAAAAAATTACTCATAACAAGAGACCCATTTTCTTTCAGCCATTTCTTATTCTCAATATGTTCAAAATTTGGTACTAGCATGTAATACATAACCTCCTCAGGAAATGAAACATTCCTTAACCAATTAAGTCCTTTCGGATACCCCACAAGTCTATAATCTGTTGATAGGACTTGTAAACCCCACTGAAAATATCTCTTGTGTTGTAACTTAATACTTCGTTGTCCAAAAAGCACTTCAAAGTATTTCTTAAATTCCGACTGAGGATGCCTTCGTCTTCTTACAGGACGCAAAGGTAATCGATACAAGGTGTCAGTCCCCTCCCCCTCTTGTATTCTTTCATCCGTTGCAGTATTATTTTTCAATTCATAATTTTCTTTACTGATTTCCGATTGTTCTTCAGGAAATATATTCCTCCATAAATACAATACATGGATTTTGTTTGACGATGGCATTGCCACAGTGGTGTAACGACTAATAGGTTTCGTGTGGTTCTGTTTTTCAGATACACTTAAAGGCGTAGGCCTCCGCTCTGACTTCAAAGGGTCTGTGTATCTAAGTAATGACCTATTACTTACAGTGAACCATGTACAATTTCTAAATTGTCTTTCTGGTCGCCTGGTGATATATCCATTCTTTATGTTTGTCCAATTAGCGGTGATAGTCACACATTTAAATGTCAACATGACTTTTAAAAACCATGATGTTTTAGTTAGAATGTGCGAGTCATTTACAAACGTTGACACACTCAATATCTCTTTGTCATACGCGTCAATCTCGAATCTATTGTGATTAACGTGAAACCATGATGTTTTACAATCAGTTTTTGTTAAAAGAGTTGATATTCTTGAATTTAATATTTGAAAGGGTTGTGTTTCCGACCTCCACAACTCATTCATAACTCCTGTCAGAACGTAAGAATCAATACTCAGTCCAGTAAGGTTAACATTCCGATTCAACATTTCCTTTACTAATAATTTCCTATATGTGGTTATATTCCGTTCTTTACATTGAGTTCGATGTTCACATGTAGATATCTCACTCGTACATGGCAACGGTTGTACATTATATTCATCCTGAATAACAGATCCTATTCTTTCCTCTACTCTAACCTCCTTCACATCCCATGTTCTAACTGAATATGTCGTAATCTGAGCATATCCTATAATTATCCCTATCAAAGCTATAATAGTAAATATTATGTACATAGAACAGAGTAAGAAAGCATGATTCAATTCTCTCCGTCTTGTGGCCTCATAAGTCACCACTGTTTGTTCTGTTTTATTAATGTCAGCCCTTTCCCCCTGTATTTCCATCTTCTACTCATTCCTTTATGTGCTGTAGATAAAGAAATCAGCTAAAGTGAATTACACTTAGCCTATGTCACTCCGTTAGAGTGGGCTTCCTTTTGAACAAATTTAAAATCCTAGCATACTTACTTTTGGGTTTTTCTTTAGGCTCCAGAGCTAACTGAGACACGACTACTCTCGCTGTCTTCACATGGCCTTGTAATTCTTTGGTTAACACCATCTGCAGGTGCAACATTAGAGTGGGGGCTGACCCCTCGCTATGGGGTAGTGAGCACGGAAGTATCACACTCGTACCCCAATATGTGATATCTGTCTCCTGTTTTCTAGATAGTAACGTCACCCCAGTCCATTTCCTCATGTCGGGGTCTTCTTCCTACGGCAGCTCCACCTTGTTTACTAAATGCTCCCTCTAATAGTTGTAACAGAATCATCTGAAATTCTATTTCATAAGGTTTGCTCCGTTTCATTTTAGGAAACAACTCCTCCCTTCTGACATCTGGATACAGTGTCACAGTGGACACTGTTTTACTTCCAGTAAACAGACTAGGTCTATCAAGGCTCAAAATGGGAAACTGGGTTTTTATCATTTTTTGAAGAGGTGACAGACTTGGACCTAGGTCCAGAGTAGAGGTATACATTCCCAATTTTCTGTTCACACCTCTGCGATAACCCAACCTTTCTGAATCAAAAGGATGGATGGTGCCGTCTCCTTTCAGTAATTCTAACCCTGAGCTTAGCCCAATTCTTGTCGCATTCTCACAAGGTAATACCCCCTCCGGGGTTGACGAACATTGGCATTTTCCATTAAAGTCTACCGGATGATCATATCGTCCAATTATCATACGTAAGGAATATAAATTAAAACAATCGTTGCAGAATATCAATCTACAAGAGGGTAAGCCCTCTCTCGGACTCTCTGCATAACTGCAGCCACTAGACGCTATGCAAAACATCACAGGTCTGTGCGAGGCAGGTCCCCTCCATACGCTATCCGTAACGCGTGCAGAGCACGCCGCACATGAACCTAATACATACTTCCTCCATACCAACCTTAATACACGTTCCCAGTTTTCTGGAATAACCCCTTTTAATGCCAGAGATAAATTTTTTGTATTACTCCCCAGCCAAATGGTCGCCCCCTTAGTCCCACAACAGTTCAGTATCCATGTAGCCTGTGAAGAATGTATGAACAAATCGCAAATGTCAACAGGTGTCCGTAGGCTAAGTGGATATGCAGAAGCCATAACGATATCAGATTATTTTATCTTCCGTAATTGAGTAGGATGCGCTGGTCCAAACTTCTTTAATATAACCACGTTACCTGTTTGTGAAACTACTGTGTCTTTGCCTTCTATCTTTGATTTCCACTTACCCTCTCCTAAATTAATTGACCTCCTTCCTACCCAAACTAAATCTCCTGGCTTAAACGGTCCTTCTTTATTAATAACTTGCTTAATAACCGGGGAAAGTAGTTTAGGTTGTTTTAAATATATATTTAGTCTAGTCAAATGTTTGGGTTCATCCCAAGTTACTGGAGCGTTTTTAATAATCCATTCCTTGGCTGCTCTTACTCCGCGTTCCGCTATCCCGTTTGTGTGTGAAGAATATGGGACAGACCAGACCTGTTGTACTGAGTTGTCTTGTAACACTTCTTCAACCCACCGGTTCTTGAAATGTGACCCATTGTCCATCCTTAACGTCCTAGTGGTTGGAAAGTGACATAGGTGGTCTCCTAATCTGACAGCTACAATCCGGCCCGTTGCCGCCCTTAATGGATAAACATGTTTGTAAGAGGATCCATTATCAGCAATTATTAAGAAATATTTGTTTCCTAATTTGGTTCTACTTGTAAGAGGCCCAGCAATATCCGTACTAAAGTGTACCCCGGGCTCTTTACATACTATTTGTAACGGCTGAGGCATGTTTCTTTTATATCCTCCCACCAAAGCACACTGTTGACATCTCGATCTGATTAATGTTGTATGTGCACTGAGTGTAGGGATGTGTATTAAACGTTCTTTCACAAACTGTCTTATCCGTTTCAAACCTACGTGCCCCAGGTTTTCATGTATTTCTAGAACTACCTCATACGCCTGATCTATTGGCACTTGTATATGTTTATCTTTCGTTCTCCACTCGGGAGGGAAAACAACACTTAATTTTGCCACTCTAAATCTATTTTGGGCTAATTTATCTACTTCTCGATTTCCTGCGTGGTCAAAATCATCTATTTTCGTGTGACTTTTCACATGTTCCCACTCTACTTTGATCTTCCCTGTTAATTCAGCTATTAAACTCCACAATGTCTCATGCACCAAGGGTTCTCCCTTGACATTAGTGAATTCCCTGAGTTTCCAATACTCTAACTCCTGGCTTCCAGCCTTGTAACAATAAGAACTATCGGTCACAACCCTTAGGGCCAAAATCCCAGCATCTTTCGCACGTAAAAGTCCTTCATGAACCGCAGTCACCTCTGCGGTCTGCGCACTGCCCATACATCTCCCTGTGCGTCGTGCAATTACATTTCCATCTTCGTTTTTTAATATATAAGCCCATACAGCTTGTTCGTCTGCCCCATGTAAACTTCCATCCGTGAACAAAGTTATCTTAGGTTTTTTATATGGCTTTTCCTCTGTTTTTACCACTTTTAAAACGTGTCCTTCTAATTCAAACTTTATTTGGGTATCTATGATCATTAACTCCCACTTACCCCAGCGAGATTGCATGGCTTTCGCACCTGCGGTTGTTTGTTTAGTGGCCTCCTTTATACTACTTAACGGAGTAAAGAACACTACGTCTTCGCTTCCCGCAACATCTTTTAAAACTGGCCAGAATCTATACGCTATACATAAATATTTCTCTTCACGAGTATATTTCTTTTCTGTGATTGACCAAGTGTTGGACAAGAATAACATTGGTCTTTTTGATCTCGCATTCCTTACTTCCACCCCTCCTCCGTTATCACCCACAGACAAATGTGCTTCTAGAGGTAAATGCGATTCCCGTTTTTCAAGTTGTACAGCATTATCTATTATGTATTGTTTCATTTTCTCATAATGTTCTATATCTGCTTCATTCAATAAAAAATCCTTAGGCGCTCCCTTGCGTCTTAATCTTCCTTTTAGTCTATGGAGGGGGGCCGCTAATTCACTCATTAGAGGTACATGGTTGCTAACATACTCACAAATGCCTAAAAACCTTTCCAGGCATTTCACCGACCTTGGTGTCTGAAACTCTGCAATTTTTTGCTTATAGTCATCTGTTAATTCTTTTCCTTCCATCGAGATCTTAAAACCTAGATACTTCAATTCACACCTCCCTATTTCACACTTCTTCAAACCCACTTTGAACCCCGCCCTCTTCAATCTCAACAACACCTCTTGCAGGCATTCCAAGTGCTCTGCTGCCTCCTCGTGGGTAAAATAAATATCGTCTATATATATTTTTAATTCCAAACCGTCCAATATCTTCATAATTGCTGATTGAAATACATTTGGACTGTTCTTGTATCCTTGCGGGAGCCTAAGCCATTTAAATGACTTATTAAAAAATTGAAAACAGCACTTAAGTTGAGACTGTGGACATATAGGGATCGTCCAGAACCCATTGCTTAAGTCTAAACAGCTTTTATACTTGAATTGAGGTAGCACCCTCATGGTCCGAGATGGATTAATTAAATGTCTGGCGTCTGTGCAAGACCTCTTATTCAATTCAATTAAATTATGTACTATTCTGCATGTCCCATCAGGTTTGGGCACTGCCAAGATGGGTAGGTTGGTCGGTGGGTTCTCCACTTCTTCTATAATTCCCAGCTCTACTAATTCATTAATAGTAGTTTCTACTTCTTTTCTTATTTCTTTTTTAATAGGGTAAGGCGGCTGCCGTGGCGGCATACCACCCCTAATTGTATGTGTAAATTCTTCTGCCTTGCCCACATCATTCTTGAACCTCGCATAATTTCCCATATACAACACTTCTCTAAGTTTAGTTTTGTCAGGTAAATCACTATTTTGTATTTGAAATTCAATTTGCGCGTCTACATCCATTTCTTTTAAATAAGACACTTTTTTACACAATAACAAGTCTTTATGGAGATTAAATTATCTGTTCCTTTCACACCTATCAAACCTTGATGATTTATTTCTTTTAATGAGGTGGTGGTCCCATCAGCTAATTCAACCACCCTGTCTTTCCCTGTCCCTGCGCCCTGCTTGTTTATTGTAATATCGGCTCCAGTATCTACTCTGTAAACTGTGTCCTTGAAATCTGCGTAAAAATTATAGTCCTCCTCCCACGTATATTTATTCAATAATTCTAAAGCTGGTCTACTTTTGGTTTCTTGTACTTCAGGTCCCACTCTTCCTGTTTCTTCCTCAATTCCACTTTTTCCACATATGTCATATTTCCCCACACCTCGTTTTTTGCCCATGGCCGGGGATTTGACTGTGTTGTATTCTGCTCTTGAGACATTTTTTGTACATACCCCCCGGAGTCCTTTGACTGCGCACCAAAAGTCTGTTTTGACTGATTCGTAAACTTGTTTTACTACCGCCTTGTCGTTTTTTGACTGCGTATCCTTCCCTCCAGGTTTTTCCACTGCCTGTGTCATTTTCTGTTCAATGTACATCTTCTGTTTGGCGTCATAAACTGCTACCTCTTCCATTTTCCTTGAATATGAATAACCTCGCCATCTCAATGCTAGCTCATATCCCCCCGGTATTTCTTTTAATATTCTTTCCATGTGTATGTCATCATCTGTTATATGTTCCATCTCCACCGTGGCTAAGGTTAACGTTGTGCGCTTGTTCTTGATAGCCTTTATCAAATTAGTTACTTTTTCGTCTATTCTACTCATACCAGGGGTCAGTCTGGTTAAGGCCAATACATCCCAGGGAGTCAATCCCTTTGGCAACCTACACTTCCTACTGATATTAAAAAATCCTATCACTGCGGGATTTGATAAAATATGCTGACTGACACCTGTTTCTTTACACCTAGAAATAAACTGAACGTCTGTTTCATCTGTATTTCTTTCCGGAATTTGATATTTTAAATCTTTTGGGCTAACTGTCATATCTGTCCTGTATCTTCTGTCCTCTATAATAGAAGAGGCTCTGACTGATGCTTTATCGTGCATATACTCAGCATTAGCCCTTGTTTTGTCTACTATGGGAAACGCTAATGTTGGATATTTTGAGTCATTAATCTCCTCCTCATCCTCTTCTCGTATGCTTCCCATCATTCCCCTTTTTACATATTGATCCGCATACGTCGGAAAACGCGCCTCATTCATGTTTATTGGGCTGACCGGCCTTCTGGTCTCATCTTCATACACCGGCGCACACTGTACTGCCGCTCGGTTTAACGGTATTGGCGGGGTTCTTACAACTTGTGCATAAGCCTCAGTTGCCATATCTCTCCTGATGTTACCCTCCCTGTAATAATCATATCCTGACGCTAGATATGCTTCTTTCCATGTATGAGGGATCTTATTTTGCATAAGCACTGTGTTTGCAGACGGCGCACCGGCTGTATACCTGGATTCCGCGTATGTGATTGGATACCAATCTAATATTAAATCTTCCCCGTCTACATTTTCCCACAGTTCACTAACGGGCTGTACAAACTCTGTTTGTGGATTATAAGCAAACCCGTCCGAGGTCATCCATACAGGAGGAAGCGCGGGCAATCTGTGTGGGTTGTATTGTTTCCTGACATACGGCACAGCTCCCCCATGCCTTCCCCTAGCTATCGGCGCCAGGTTAGGGGCAAAGGACACTAATGGTCTGGACACTCCATGCTTTGATGTACCACTGGGTGTTGACGTTTTGAAGTCAATTGACCCCGACCGGTTGTCACCCCCCTCGCACTGGACTAGGATATGGTGTACTCGGTCTTCTCCTTCCTCCCCCCTCCAAGTATCCATCCGGCCCTATCTCCTTCTCCTCTTCTCCCTCTCCTTTAATTCCAATTATTTGAAACCTTTCATATGCTTCTACTAGCTTTTCGTTTAAATACTTTTTTAAATCAGGAGTATCCACCAAAAGTCTAATTATGGGCGCACAATCTTGAAAAGGTACTGATTGGGCTACTGCCTCTATCAGCCGTCTTACATTAATGCCTTTATAGTTTTTTCCCTGTGTGCGTACTCTTACTGTCACTATCTGAGCTGAGGCCTGTTCAGCCCATGTGATCACTGTCCTAATCGCTGTTTCCAGTGCTCTACTAATCTTTTCTATAGTGGGCTGCTCGTTTCGGGAATAATCTCTGTCCGTTATGACAACATGAGCGCAAGAATCATACCATTGTTTGGCTATGTCTCCTGGGTCCACCTCCACCACCCGGCCTACTCGCAACCCCCCTAATCGTTCTCCATTACCAGCAAACGTGCCCATCATGGCATCCGCCCTCGCGCGTCTGCTGTGCGCCTGGCCCATCATCCTTCTCACTTCTGAATCGTAATCTGGAGAATCTGTTAAATCCTTCTCATGAAACACCAATAGTGGGCCTACTCCATAAGTCATGTCTACTTGATCTGGTGCCTTTACTTCCACCGAAAACCTAATGCTCCCCAGTGTCATAATGTCCCCCTCAGTGGGCCCAGGACCCCTGTATCTCGGTTCAACTGGTCCAGCATACCTGCCGTCGGTTACAGCTAACCCCTCTTCTTCTTCTTTCGTTTCCCCTTTTTGAGCGAACGACACATCTTGGAACAATTCATTTATTAATGTAGAACTGAAATTGTTCAATCCCTCCTCCCATTCATTGTATGTGTTAATATCCGTCACGCACAGAGTTATATTCAGAGCAACGCCTAAACCATTCCAGGCTAACATAAAGGCTTTCAGTGAATCTAAACTACTGTATTTATAAATTCCACACCCGAATGGCGTCATTATGAGGTTATTCGGTTTGCCTTGATTTACCTGTGTAAGAGCTACGTGCAGTACCCTCTCGTATGCTGATTTTAACACCTTCATCGGATCCTCTCCTTCTGTTCTAACCGAGTGATGTAACACTACATGTAATACACATGCCACATTTGTATTCGCACTCTTTTCTGTAACTAATACCATGTCTCTTTCAAAGAAACCCTGATTATTCTCTCTTAACCTTATGCATTCCGTTTGCATAATATTCCCAGTTATATTCACAATGGCCAAAGCCACTCCTCCTCCATGATCCAATCCCGAATTTGCCGGATTTACCAACATACATTTTCCCATTTCCACCAATTCCTCAAGTGGAACCTGAGTAATGATTAATCTCCCCCTACTGTTTTTAAGCGTTCCTCGGATTTCCTTTGATTTTCGTATAGGGTTACCCGCGCTATCTAAACCACCACCCGAAACACCTCCTCCAGAACTACTTCTCCTAGGACTATATGCCGGAGGGCGATAGACCACCTCAGGCCACCCTCCCTGCTCCCTCTCTCTGAAATCAAACTCGTCCGTGGACCTTCTACCTTCATCTCTTGGCTGCCCCTGAGCCCCCTCCTCTGAGGGGCCGTAGGATTTCTTCCTCCTCGAAATTCCTCTGGTTCTTCCCCCTTCTCTGAGCCATACACAGTATTCCCATCCATCCCTAATTGTAAATGTAACCACAATCTAGCCACTAAAAACAATTAAAATTGAACGTGTATAAATTAAAAGCTTAACAGCCCCTAATGTAAATCTGGTAGTTTCAAGCCGTTTTTCCTTTCGTGGTCCCTACGTCTTTCACAGCAACGGGCCAGGTTACCTAGACGGTCACCAACGTTCTGAGATCACTAAAATGGATACAATCAGTTTAAAAGGGGAACTGTAATATATTTATCACTTCAAATATATCCCATTGCCCGACTTCGATCATTAAAAATCAAATGAACACAAGTACCAGTACCACCTAAACTTAGTACGCAGAAGACAATTGTTTATCCACTAAATCACTATCCTGTCCGCTCATGAGTATCGTTTACTCCCAGTGTGGTTTTCCACTCACCCCGTTCTATATACCTAACAGACCATCATACTTCCCATTTTTCTCAGACAAACTAAAGCCCGGCCGAGTTTTTAAAGAAAGAATGTATTATGCTTCCTGTTATAAGGTATGTTTACTAAGAATGAGCAAAGCAGACCGACGAGAGCCTCTGTTCAAAAAGCCGGTTCGTGGGTTTCAATTTTATTTATTAAAATTAAAAACCCTTTCTTTAAACATCGACTCTCCCAGTCTGGCAGACCGCAATTGCTTCTTCGGCTTGTTTTCGCCGGTTGAAAAAGACTCTTTCCTCACGGGAAATGTGATTCTTGTATTTTAAGCCCGCTTCCCAAAGTTATTCCTATTTCTGATAAAACAATTATTTATTCAGTCATATAAAACTAACAATGTTACACGAGCCCCACGTTGGGCGCCATGAAGCGATCTCGACTTCCGAAGTCTGATCTTCAATGAAAAGCCAGTATCTAAGTAAAATAGTTATGTCCTATTAAACCTGTATTAACTAACTTGTAACACGATGCTTTAACTACAACCCCTATTACCATCAAAGAGCTCCCCTAATCTCACGGCTTCTGCTGAGCGTCTTCGCCCGGGCTCCAGGCGGTGAGCGCGCGGGACCTTAACTACTAGACTGCCTTGGGATTCTCTTAAATGAATAAAAGTGTTCTACTTAAACCACTGTGTTCAGTGTCTCAATTCTTCTAAACGTATTCTTCTATTTCTATGAATCCCGTTTAGGTGTGAAATGTAACACTTTCTATTTGCTTCTGATAATCACTCTTCTACTCTTAGGCAAAGGATATCTTTCACAAGTTATTTACTGTATTTTTATGTACCCGATGTTTATTAATTCCACCTCCTACAAAATAGAACAGATATACTATTTTCAGCATTCAACTGCACGCGTTAAACCTGAGAAGTTTATTAAAAACAATTCTTTTTTGGATAAAAAAGGTATTTGTTATGAGGTTGTGTTCAATAATGTTGTCAGTGTGTAGGCTATTGCATGAGTACCAACTTACGTCATGTCCAAGGGGCGCTTCCCGTTCTTCTTTAGAAAACTCTCTATCTAGGTCCGGTACCTACTTATCTAACTAATTGGTAACTTCAGACAAGCGGAACGTTTTACTGGTCTTTATTTATTCACATGATATTCAGAGTACATCATATGTCAGAATACAGAAAAGATAGAAACAAGATTATCTGCCTATTAACTCATCAAAAGGAGTTTTTAAACATTTCCCCTAATAGATGTTTTTCTTGGTATTTTTTAGAGTTTGTCAAAGCACAAGAACCAGAGTTAATGCATGCACTCTGATTTTAAACCTGCGCTCTAGCCCTATATAAATGCATCCCTCAGGCCTGTAAAAATGATAAGGACGTAAGGAAGATTGTTAACGACACCAGTCAGTAAATGGGAGATCTTGTCTCAACCCAATCTCCGTTAATTCCAATCACCATTCTATTCAGACCTCTATTCTAATAATCCCCACCTAAAAGTTTTAGAATTTTACCAAGTCATCTGTGTTCAGAGACAGAGAGAGAGAGAGAGAAAAAATGCTTGGTGAGTTCCTCTCATCCAAAGTTACCGAGTTGATCGCTCAACTGACTAATTTCCGTTCCTCCTCAGCTTTTAACACAAGAGGAGGTCTCCCCTCCCAGAAGGGAGGAGCCGATTTAACCAGTACTTGAAAATCTCTCTATATCGCCCCCTCTCTCCTGCTTCGTGAACATACCAAGTTACTGTTCAACGTTCAAAGAACATCAACACTTCCTTTGTTTTTCACAATAAAACCCACATCACTTCACACTCCCCGGAACCCAAATACAAACAATCCAAAATTCAAAATAAAACAATGAACCACTTTGTTTAAATGTACGAATGGAACAGTTTTATCACATATTCGTCCATAATACTCAACAGCTTGTGACAGTTTGTGTGTGTGTGTGACAGAGAGTGAGTGAGTGAATGTGTGTGCTTGTGTGTGTGTGTGAGAGAGTATGTATGAGTGTGTGTGTGTGTTGTGTGTGATACAATGTGTGTGTGTGTGTGTGAGAATCAAAGCCTCCCCCTATGACGCATTACATTTCAACATCATTGTTTTTTTTTATTATTCATTATAACAAGTCCCTGGTGTTGACAGATTAACAGCCTATTTATCACAAGACTGTTCTCTTCCTGCTGCGAAAACTATCAGACAAAACTCACATTTAAATATAATTCCCTAACATCCACTTACTTGAAACATCAATTATGCAGTTCTGAAACATCGTTTAAAGGAATACTTCACCTGGGGGGCGCCCTTAGCTCAGTTGGTAGGGCGTCCCCCCCCCCCCATGGGCCTCGGCCAGCAGCGGACCCGGGTTCGATTCCAGCCCGCGGTCGTTCTCTGCATGTCACTCCCCTCTCTGCCCCATTTCAACTCTGTCTCTACACTATCAATAAAACATAACAATGTCAAAACAAATATACTTCACCCATATGGAACCGGCGTTCTATCATTATAAAAGCACTATTATAATATAATGAATGAGGTTTTTCTTCCCTCAGTCTTCCCTTGGCCCAGCTGTCCTGTTAATCCTAACCCTACATTTTACCATGTGTGATGTCACACCATGGGAAAATTTGTCTTTTTAAAGAGGTATGAAGTCTGAGTGTGATATGCAATTAAACCAAATGTGACATAAACAATCAAAACAAAGCCGTCCCACATTCCACATAAACATGTCTGTAAAAGTTATGCTGTATATTTTGGCCCACAAATGCATCAAAGCAGATACATTACATGAAAGACTGGATGGCAAAACTTCTCCAAAACTTACCTGAACCATAGATAGGTTGCGTTCCGAATCGCATACTCTTTCTTTTTTCTATTCTACATACTACATCCAACGATAAAAAGAATCTAGTTAGGATGCAGTAGGCATACTATTGGGACATACTTTTCTCTCTTATTTCATCATAACATTGCGTCTTGATCTTGCCTCTTGCTTTTATATCCGTCGCATCCCCGTTTGTTTTCATATGGAGGCTTCGTCGATGTTACGTCACTTCGCGTGCGCACTGGATTGTGGGTCAGAATCGCCCAAATAGGATGCACTTTTCAACACTAACAATCTTGGCCGCATGAAGTAGGACATCCGGGTACTTCTAACCATCCTAAATCTGGCCACAAGAATCGGGACATCCTAAATCTTTTTTCTACCATACTATATAGTAGAAAGTATGCGATTCAGAACGCAACCATAGTACCGTATATAAAACCTGAACATAATATGGACTGTGCCTGGGCTGCCTCCTAGTGGCAAAGTCTTCACATTACAGCTACATTAGAGGCAAAGCCAGAATGTGTAAAGTACGTTTAAAACAACTCAATTTAACATGTTTCACATAAGAGAGCAAATCGTATTGGATGGGCAAAATATAGCAGTATTTTGCTCATCCAATACGATGTTTTCTCAAGCAGTCTTGTTTAAATGTTACACATTGAGCTAATAAACTGAACTTTGATTTTTTTTGCTGCAGAAGTTATCTCAGCTCATTTTTGTTATCTAATTTGATAATAAGGTGATTGTATGCAGAATGCTCGTGCCAGAAACTCATACAGTGGTTTTGTACAGATAAATAAATAAATATTAGCAGCTTCTCAATAGTATTTAAATTTAATTTCAGGGGGGCGTGAAAAAATGTCTGTCCCCTAGGGGGGGGCATGACAGGAAGTAATTGAGAACCACTGAAATAAAGTATGGGGCAGTGAAGAATCACCACAACAATAAATCCACAACCAAAGCTTTACCAACAGCAGAATAAAGTTTATTAAAAGGATCTTCAACGAATGTACAAAGAGAGATTGAGAAGGTGTGTGTGTGTCTGTCTGTCTGTCTCTGTGTGTGTGTGTGTGTGTGTGTGTGTGTGTGTGTGTGTGTGTGTGTGTGTGTGTGTGTGTGTGTGTGTGTCTGTCTGTCTGTCTCTGTGTGTGTGTGTGTGTGTCTGTGTGTGTGTGTGTGTGTGTGTGTGTGTGTCTGTCTGTCTGTCTCTGTGTGTGTGTGTGTGTGTGTGTGTGTGTGTGTGTGTGTGTGTGTGTGTGTGTGTGTCTGTCTGTCTGTCTGTCTGTGCGTCTGTCCGATGAAGGTACATCTCAGAACTTGACTACTTTGGTCTGCTTGGGTTTGGGTTTCTGCACTGGCACATGAACCTCCTCGTGATCGGCACTCATGTTGTTGGAAAGCCAGGGGAGGGTGAACTGGTTAGCTGGAAGGGAGAGGGAGAACAGTTAAGATCATTTTAAGTGTGTGTTTGAGTAATTTTCAATATCAAGACAAAACTCTTAACTAATGTATGCTAATGTTAGCCTTCTGCTGTAGGCTAACCCTCACGTATACTCCATCCTCGCCAGGTCGGACGGGAAAAAAACACCTCAATATTGAAAATGACTCAATCATTTTTCACAAAAACAGCTCGTATAGACAGACAAGAGTCGTGGCTTTAAAGAAAGTAAAGTTTTTTTGTTAAATGGGTGTTTGATTAACTTTTAATTAAGTTTGTTTGCAGAAGACAGGTCTCCTTCAATACAAAGTGAATGGAACGGTGTTCAACGGTTTCCCCCACGATGGGCGTGGCCTATTTCATGCACTGTCTCTATGGTCTACCCCTGCAAGACACTGTAGGAAACCCTGTAGTTTGTAGTTTTTTAAAGACTCACTTTCTTCCTGATGTTCTGGACAATCTCTCTGGAAATGTTCAACTGATCCACAGATCCGACAGCAGCCTCCTGCAAGCACAGAAAAGGTTATTAAGGAGTGTGTGTGTGTGTGTGTGTGTGTGCGTGTGAGTGAGTGAGTGAGTGAGTGAGTGAGTGTGTGTGTGTGAGTGAGTGAGTGACTGAGTGACTGAGAGAGACAAAGTGTGAGTGTGTGAGTGAGTGAGTGAGTGTTTCAGTGTGAGTGACAGAGAGAGAGACACAAAGTGTGAGTATGTGTGTGTCTGTATGAGTGTGAGTGACAGAGAAAGTGTGAGTGTGTGTGTGTGTGTGAGAGAGAGAGAGAGAGAGAGAGAGAGAGAGAGAGAGAGAGAGAGAGAGAGAGAGAGAGAGAGAGAGAGAGAGAGAGAGAGAGAGAGAGAGAGAGAGAGAGAGAGAGAGAGAGAGAGACAAAATGTGTGTGTGTGTGTGTGTGCGTGTGTGTTTTTACCTTGAGCATACATTCCTTTGGGGTTATCGGGACATGAGCGCGACAGATGTCCAGTCTGACTGCAGATGAAACATTTAGCGTACGGGAATTCACCTAAACAAAGAAATCAACGTTAAAAAGAATAAAACAACATTAATAAACCAGTATTAAACTTATATATATATATTTTTTTTATCAATATATTTATTGGTTTTTCCTTTTTTTAACAAGAACAACTATACAAAAACAATAGATATACAATACACACACAACCCCCACCCCCCTCCCTCACACAAACAGACAAGAAAAAAAAAGAAAAAAACTAAACAAGACAAAAAGAAAAAGAAAAATGGGGCAAACCTCTTTAAACCTGCAGTGTGTAGAATTTTGGGTTTTATTTCCAAGCAGATTTTGTAGAAAGTAATTATAATATCCATAAGTACATTTAATTTAGTGCATAATAGCTGAAAAAAATGTTTTGAATTATTATTTTTTCCCTTAGAAAGGGTCTCATATATGTCCATATTTCTGCATATCTTGGACCAAGGCCTAGTGCAGCCATCTTGAAAGTGTCATAGTTGGAATGTCATCAGGTGCATTGTTTAAAATTTAGAATTGTTCTTGTCCTTGAAGGCCACTGTAGCTTCTGTTATTATTCAAAAGGGTTGGGGTTGCCCAGGGAGTGTTGCATTCTAGAACTTTGTAGAACTTACTTGATGATGTCATATTACACACTGCACCTTTAAGCTTATACTATTCAAGATGTTTCCATGGAGACCTCACTAGGACTCCACAATTCTTGCTAAAATTTGAATCGCCATTTTTCTCCACAAGAAATGATATCACGATTCTATAAAACAATTCAGATTTTTCCCAACAAAATGAACCGACACTCAGACAACCTTAAACATAACATTGAAGTGCTGGACTTTAACTTAAAAGTCTCTTTAAAAAAAAATAATAATAATTCTGTTCCCACGATGTGGCCACGCCCACACAGTCCTGTCAAATCTAGACAGTAAAAAAGCTGTTTTTTTAAACCAAGTTTTATAATATTTCTGATTTTTTTCTGACACACAAAGAGAGAGACACACACACACACACACACACACACACAAAGAGACATAGAGAGAGACAGACAGACAGAGACACACACACACACACACACACACACAAAGAGACATAGAGAGAGACAGACAGACAGAGACACACACACACACACACACACACCCTCCCCCCCCCCCCCCACACACACACACACACACACTCTTACCCAGGGCAGGGTCTACTCTGGCTCTGCACTTGGTGATCTCGTGTTCGGTGGATCCACAGCGGTAGCAGATGTCTGTCCCCGTCTCCTCGTCTGCGTCTGCCGAGGGACAGTCGGCCAAACCGTGACCCGGCTTCCTGCAGTGGAAACACAGCTGGAGGGAGGGAGAGAGGGGAATAAATTAGATATATACGTGTCTGTCTGTCTGTCTGTCTGTCTGTCTGTCTATGTGTCTGTCTGTCTGTGTGTCTGTCTGTCTATGTGTCTGTGTGTGACCCGGCTTCCTGCAGTGGAAACACAGCTGGAGGGAGGGAGAGAGGGGAAGAAATGAGATATATACGTGTCTGTCTGTCTGTCTGTCTATCTATCTATCCTATATTTGAGGGAGAGGGAAATAAATTTAGACATAACCTATACATTTAACAACTGTCTAAGAATTTAAATAGATAAAAAAGTATCTTTATTATTGGTTTTTCCCCCTTATCCTGGATGATTTTACAGATAGGAGCTTTTTCACTTGATGCAAAATTGTCGTTATTTGGTGGGGGGAAATACGCCAATCAGAAAATAAGTAGATAAGACAGTCGGCCAAACCGTGACCCGGCTTCCTGCAGTGGAAACACAGCTGGAGGGAGGGAGGAAGATATTAGATATATACGTACTCTGTCTGTCTGTGTGTGTGTCTATCCATCCATCCATCCATCCATCCATCCATCCATCTATCTATCTATCTATCTATCTATCTATCTATCTATCTATCTATCTATCTATCTATCTATCTATCTATCCATCCATCCATCCATCCATCTATCTATCTATCTATCTATGCATCCATCCATCCATCTATATATCTATCCATCTATCTATCTATCTAGAGCTGGAGAGAGGGATATAAATAAGATATATACTTAAAAACCATCAAATAATTACAATAGATTAAAAAAAACTACTACATATATGGATAGAGCGTGTACAGACAGACAGACCGACTGTACCTCTGTCCATCCATTTAACATCCATCCATTTGAGAGAGGAAAGAAATTATTTTTTCTCTGACTGTCTGTCTATGTCTTGTATTCTCCAGTGTATCACCTTGTGCTTCTTTGTATTTGTATTGTATTACATTAAAGGCACTACGAGTAAGATGGCACGTTGGCGTCCCCTTTGGACAAAAGCGGTAGTATTTTTACGACGCCCGCTGTCGCAAATGCTCGTGCGAGGCGTGTGAGTGTGGACTGAGAAGGGCGCAATATAGTGCATGTTCGTGTGTTGAAAGTGTGAAGACTCTTTTCGGCTCCGTGAGAGTGGTTTTGACACTGCATCAACTAATGCCAGTCAGTACACACACCTGCTTGCAATGAGTTGATTCAGCAGCGTCACCTAACTACTCTCTCTCACGGAGCTGTGTCCTCACAGAAAGCGAATGAAAGAGAGACGGCAGTTAGTAGGCTATGGATCACGATGAGGTAATGTGTTTGTGTTGTTGATGTAAATAATGACTGTTTCAGATAATGGTTATCTGATGATGGTGAAGCAAAGCAAACTTTGTGTTAGTACCAACCGCTCATTCATTTAGTCAGTCTAGTTTCGCTCTCGTGAAATTGTATATACGTTGCTTGGCAACGTCCTCGTCCCGCCCGTAGTCACTCTCCCTTATAGCTTTTCTTCATTGCATTCTCTTTTTTTTCTTTGATGGTTCAGCCCCGTTATCAGTCATCATTATGACGACAAATAACTGTCTCAAACAAGGCTCCCGCTCCCCTTCCCTCACCTGGAGGGATAGGCTTCTCAAATCGCGCTGCAGCGCCACACTGAAATCTGCAACTAATACGGATATGTGACCATAGAGCCTGCACGAGCGAACCGAAAATCGGACTGGGTGTGCGACCAGACCAAAAGCAGTAATAAAAACTATATAAAAACGTCTTTCTTTGCACTGATGGTCTCGTTTGCTGTTAAAGGTAATTTATGATTATCAGAGGAAACATGAGGCTGTTTAAAAGATATTTAAATGTTACTCGTAGCCGCTTTAAAATAAAATCTTTTAAAAAAAAATTTAAATTTAAAAAATAAATTAAATAAATCCCCTCTTTTCTTTATATATATATAAATACATTTAGAAACATTTCTAACCCCCCTCACCATGTTGCTCTTCTTGTGGTCCTGCCTCCTGATTCGTCGGTCTTCTCTTCTTCTGTCTTTCTTTAGCGCGGTCTCCAGCTCCTCCTGTAGCTCTGCTGCACTCCCAGTGGGCAGAGAGAGACCACTCTGCTGGAAGGACTCTCTCAGCTCCCCTCTGCTGCCTGTTAGGAAATAATTATTTACTTAATTAACTTTTAGTGTGTGTTAAAGAGTGAGTGAGTGAGTGAGTGAGTGAGTGAGTGAGTGAGTGAGTGAGTGAGTGAGTGAGTGAGTGAGTGAGTGAGTGAGTGAGTGAGTGAGTGAGTGAGTGAGTGAGTGAGTAAGTGAGTGAGTGTGTGTGTGTGTGTGTGTGTCTGTGCATGTGTGTGTGCGTGTCCATCTGTCTTTCTGTCTGTGCGTTTGTGTGTGCGTGTGTGTGAGATAAAAGAACACTTCTCGACATACCCCTGGGCAGACAGACAGATCGACAGACAGACAGGCAGACAGACGGCCAGTTATCTTACCCCTGGGCAGACAGACAGATCGACAGACAGACAGGCAGACAGACGGCCAGTTATCTTACCCCTGGGCAGACAGACAGACAGACAGACAGACAGACAGACAGACGGCCAGTTATCTTACCCCTGGGCAGACAGACAGACAGACAGACAGACAGACAGACAGACAGACAGACAGACAGACATCTTACCCCTGGGCAGTGGCTGTCCTGTTTGCTGTAGAAACTCCATAAACCCGTTGACGTCCTGGTCATCGTAATCTTTCTTCTTACGGTTCGGCTTGTGAACGGCTGAACCTCCATTTTGGATCCTCGCGTGTAATCTGATGACCCGCCATTCTGTGCCCTGTGGGAAGATTAGAAAAGATTGGTCAGCATTAAAGGTGCAGTGTGTAATATGACATCATCAAGAAAGTTCTAGAATGCAACACTCCCTTTTGAATAATAACAGAAGCTACAGTGGCCTTCAAGGACAAGAACAATTCTAAATTCTAAACAATGGACCTGATGACATTCCAACTATGACGCTTCTAACATGGCGGCGCACAGGCCTTGGTCCAAGGTATGGAGAAATACGGACATATATGAGACCCTTTCTAAGGGAAAAAAATATAATTAAAAAAAAAATGTTTAGCTATTATACACTAAATTAAACGTACTTTTGGATATTATAATTATTTTCTACAGTCTGCTACGAAATAAAACCCAAAATTCTACACACTGCAGGTTTAACACACACATACACCCCCCCCCCCCCCCCACACACACACACACACATTGGATGGATGGATGGATGGATGGATGGACATACAGACAGAAGTAATTTTTCAAGCAAAAAAAAAAACGTTTTTTGTTTATTGATTTTTCCTAAACGGTTATGATTTAGTAACCGGTTACACGTGTACATACATTGAGGGAGCAGTTGTTCTGTGCGGCTAGATAGATAGACAGACAGACAGACAGACAGACAGACAGACAGACAGACAGACAGACAGACAGACAGACAGACAGACAGACAGATAGATAGATAGATAGACAGATAGACAGACAGACAGACAGACAGACAGACAGACAGACAGACAGACACACACTTACTCTGTTGTGAGTGCGCGGTTATTCTTCGCGGCTGTCGCTCTGTCTCCCACCGGCTCCTGATTGGCTCCTGACGGCCCGGCGCTCAGGCGTTGCCATGGCGTCGCCTCGGCCGCGTCGCCTTTGTGTTTGTGGAAGTTATTCGCTCTCGCATAGCGCACCATGACGACTGAAATGTGGAAAGAAAAGACAGAAAAGGAGGGTTTAGGTTAGGTTTCAAATGTTTCAGTAAGGCCATTACATTACATTACATTTTATTTAGCTGACGTTTTTATCCAAAGCGACTTCCATTAAAGGCCTAGTTCACCGGTTGGAATGTGACATCACAGAAAGAGAAATGTAGGGTTAGACAGTGAGACCATAAAACTCTCTTTCTGCCTTTTCTCAGGATAGGATGATCCGATTTAATTTTTCATTTTTTGCACATTTATACTCATAGGATCTCAGAGTTCAATACACCTTCATATTCCCACCGGTGAAGTAGGTCTTTAAGTGCATTCAACCATGAAGGTACAAACTCAGAACAACAGGAATCACGTGACGTCAGTACTATAGCTTCAAATAAACCAAACTACAAAGTGCCACATGGAGATGTAACAAGCGCAATTTCTTTTAAATAGCCTGCTAAAGAAGTTGCTACAAGGAACTTTAAAAAAATATATAATTTTACTGTGTCACTCAAATGATTTGATTTGCTAATATTAAATCATTGTGCCCCCTGACTCCTAGAACAACTTAAAATAAACACACACACACCCACAAACGTTGTGGGTGTGTGTGTGTGTACAAGCACTTCGTATACAAATGCAGACTTCAAAATAATTTTTCATCATTGACAAACCAAACTGTCTATCCTACAGTCAACATGTCAAACGTTACTGAAGTTGTCTGTTTTCGGAACTATTGTTATACGTATAAAAACAGCTGACGATGACTTTCTTGACGTTTTCCCGATGACAACATTGTTAGCATGTGAGTTAGCAGTTAGCTCGAACACACTGGTTTGATTTTATTTAATTAAGAATACAGCGTTTTTATAAACTTCAGACGTAACCTGAGGCAACAAAGAGGTTGATAAATAAAAGCAGAAATCTGCCGACACAATGTATCGCTCTAAAATATAGAAAAATAAGCGTAATATAGCTTTACCGTTAGAGATTGTTCAGCCAAACATGTGTTTATATTTTTGCCCGGAAGTGTTCGGTCTTCCTCTTCTTCTACTGTTTATTTTCTGGTTGTGTGCTGCATTACCGCCCCCCTCTGTGTGTCAGAGCGAATTACCACCATACCACCGGTTGATTTTCGTTCAGTTGTAGGCTACTTGAATAAAATAGATAGATAGATAGATAGATAGATAGATAGATAGATAGATAGATAGATAGATAGATAGATAGATAGATAGATAGATAGATAGATAGATAGATAGATAGATAGATAGATAGATAGATAGATAGATAGATAGATAGATAGATAGATAGATAGATAGATAGATAGATAGATAGATAGATAGATAGA
>JAOPFK010000260.1:10000-36233 GCA_026122265.1 Ammodytes dubius | reverse complement strand
TAGCGTTTGATTTATTTATATTATGTAGAAATGCCAAGCAGCTGAAATACAAGACCATAATGTGCAATGTGATCTTGTAACAACAGATTTCATAAAATTGATATCGAGAAAAAAGTGTTTTTCAGGAAAACGGTAACAAAGTCAAGGTATCTGTATTGATATCAAAAACTTTTGTACAATACCCAGCCCTATGATAGATAGATAGATAGATAGATAGATAGATAGATAGATAGATAGATAGATAGATAGATAGATAGATAGATAGATAGATAGATAGATAGATAGATAGATAGATAGATAGATAGATAGATAGATAGATAGATAGATAGATAGATAGATAGATAGATAGATAGATAGATAGATAGATAGATAGATAGATAGATAGATAGATAGATAGATAGATAGATAGATGTAAGGTCTTTACCTCTGTGCCTGTGTCGATACAAAGACACCATGAGGACGGTGGAGACGCAGTACGGACAGAAGACCAGCAGGTGGCAGAGCAGTCGGATCACAAGCCGGTAGTGGGGGGGGTGAAGGGGGCGTGGCTGTGGTTGTAGGTTTACCTGTGGAGAGAACCCCCCTTTTAGTCAGATTCAGCATCAACAACTTAATTGTCTGTAGTGACGGAAAATCGCTTTAAAGGTGGCTCAAACGGACAACAAACAGTGCAAAAACCCAATAGGACGATCAATTTACAACATGTGTTCCTAAAGAACTGATTAATATACCTAATAAAAGTAAATTACACAGTATACAAAGCATATAATGTGTGTGCAAAGTAGCATAGGGTTAATGTTGGTGTGTGGATGATTACCTTTTATTTAAGGTGTTTATGGCAGTGGGATTGAACATGTTTCTGTAAGTGTTTTTCTTGGCTGGGGGGGGGGTGTCAGGTGAACATAGTAAAACCTCCTCACCTGTGACAGAGATCCAACTTTCTGGAGAATTCAAACGGTCCATGCGACATTTGTAGAGTCCTTCATCAGACTTGTTAACATGGCGGAGGGTCATGAGACCTGAGGGCTCAGTCCTGATGAGGGAGCCATCTTTATAGAAACCAGCTGAGAGGTTGGAGAAATAGGACCTACAGCGCAGAGTGACATCATCTCCCTCCATCACAGGCTGGGCAGGACTCTCCAGGATCACTAGATCATCTGAACACAGAGACAAACTCCAGCGGTTACACTCAGCTTCATCAACACTTGGAATGTTTACATGACGTTAAGAGAAAATAGATTTATTGTGTTAGTCCGAATGAGATTAGCTTGAATTACTAAACAACTTGAGCTAACACCCTGATAATGCGCTTAAGTGTTGAGCTTCTCTGTAACTGAGCTCCACAGTTTCCTGCTGGAGGCTTTGAGCAGGAAGATAAATAGACATCAATGCAGAACAACAAAGTTTGAAAGTAAATGTAGTGACTGACTCCACAGGCTGATCTTACCAACACTGATGGTGACGGGGTTACTGGTCGTTCCCGCTCTGGACTCACACCAGTAAACTCCACTGTCCTCTGTGAAGGTGTTGCTGATGTTACAGGAAGAACCAGCTGGTCTTCCCCAGTCAGATCCACACTCAGTCCTGGTCTCCATGGTCGTGGTTCTCCTTATAGTCCATCCAGCAGAGATGTCGTCCTCCTCACAGCTCAGAGAGACAGGCGTAAAGGCGAGAAACTGAAGTCTGTTGGGACTCACAGTCAGACGAGCTGCAGGAAATGAGATCATTTTCAGCTGAATGACCAGATGGGTGTCGATGGCACTTTATATTCGTGGTACATGAATCAATATGAATTCCTGCCTGATTGGGATTGAGTTATCTTCAATGGTTTGAATAAGACGGACTAGGTCACCACTTTATTTGAGGGGCTACGAACATGATGAAGTCATGAAAATTATTGCTTCGTTCATCATGATTTCAACACTTTGTTTTTAACGAAACACACGTGTAATGGTTAGACTGGGCAGTTTTTTAACTGCAGACTTATCCTCGTGGTTACTGGGAGGAACCAGAGACCTCATGGTTACTGGGAGGAGCCAGAGACCTCATGGTTACTGGGAGGAACCAGAGACCTCATGGTTACTGGGAGGAACCAGAGACCTCATGGTTACTGGGGGAGGAACCAGAGACCTCATGGTTACTGGAGGAACCAGAGACCTCATGGTTACTGGGAGGAACCAGAGACCTCATGGTTACTGGGAGGAGGAACCAGAGACCTCATGGTTACTGGGAGGAGGGCCCCTTACCTCTAGAACATCCTACCACCCTTAACTTCCCCATCAAATCTTCCTTATTGGACATTAGAACTTCCTTTGGGACCCTAGAACTCCATCAGCGAATACACAAACCACTTATGTGATCTCTAAACCCTCCTGGATGTCTACATGAAGTATTAAATGGTTTCTATAACAATCTAAGGGCAGTTTAACACCTCATAGTTTCCTTCCTTGTTTCTCACCAGATGTGTGAATGATACATTGTTTACTCTGCTCTGAATCAGTAGAAGAGTTGGTTAAGAACCACAATGCAGTGTTTATACTCAGTCAAGGCTCTGTAAACGGCTATTCAAACACAGCAAGCCACACAAGCTTGTCCTCACAACTCAGAGAAACAAACTCTTTCTAACAGCTGTTGGGAAGATTCGTCTTGAGAATATTTTAAGAAAATGTTTTTAATCGTTCATATGAAGAAAGGGGTTGAACTCTCAACAGCCATTAACTTTTCTCTCTGTGGTTTGTATGAACTATGAACTTCTTACATTAGGGTTTGCACACACACACACACACACACACACACACACACACACACACACAGGGCCGCCCATAAGGGGTAGAAAGTGGGAAAGCTTTCTAGGGCCCAGCCACCAGGGGGGGCCAGGAGAAGAGAAAAAAATTATTATTATTATTATTTTTTTTTTTTTTGCAGATTAACTAACTTAGCCAAACTTTATTATGAACGCTATATTCGCAAGATAACTTTCTATAATAAAATAAAACATTTTATTCATTGTTGCTCGGGTAAAATATATCACATTTTATATTGAAAAACTAAAAATATAATGGGTCGTTTTTCAACCAAAACAAGTGTTTGCTATGTATTGATGATGAGCAAGCTAACCTAGCAAGTTCAGTGATACCAGGACCTGGACATAAATCAGGGCACCAGAAAAGAAAGGAAAAAAAAGACTTAATATCAGTATTTCTGCTAGCAGAAGTGGATTTTCAATTCAGAGATACTGTGATATTTCATCAAGTTTTGAGGTGTCTTTGTGACGGTGTTCTGCAAATTATTCTGTATATTTGATCTATTATTTTCTAAGAAAATTAGAAAATTAAATATTTAGCCTTTAAACGAAGGTGGCAGATGGTTGTTATACTGATAAGGAAAGCTTCTGGTAGCATTGCTATTATGGTAAACCCACCCCCCCCCCCCCCACCCCCCCCCCCCCTACAGCATTGGTGTGTCTAAAAGCTTACATTACAGTAAATGTTACAGTAAATGTGCCAAAAAGCAGGTGCAGAGATCTTGCAAGGGCAAAAAAAATTCCGCTCGCACACTAAACACGCTCGCATCGGCGGTATCTCTGCCCACTATTATTTCCAGTAGCCCACCCTAATCTAACTGGCTAGAACCGGCCCTGTGTACAGGTATGTGTTATGTAGGAATAAGCGCATCATGCACTGATACAAGTTCAGTATGAGTAAAGGGGGCCCAATGACTGGACCTTTTCAGGGGCCCAGTCATTTGTCTGGGCAGGCCTGCACACACACACACACGCACACACACACACACACACACACACACACACACACACACACACACGCGCGCGCACGCACGCGCACACACACACACACACACACACACACACAGTAATGTTGACCAACCTTGGGTTGCGATGCAGCACAGAATTGTGGTCGACCCTAAAAAGAGGAATTGAGACTCACGTTAGTTTGTGGTTAAATGTTCAGCATGATAAGAATTCACAGAAACACAAACAGTTCCTTCTAACTTTGAGGTGACGTTTTCAGGAACTAAATATCTCACATCTCATCACTGAAAGCTAATTTAAGTTTGTGTCTAACTCACAACATAAATGTAACAGAGAACGATCTCAGTGTGTGACTGTTACATATAATATGTTACATATAATATCACTTTGTTTAAAAAATGACTTTGGGGATTCAGAAAAAAATCTTTAGACAAAATGAGAACTTAATAAATAATGAATGTGCTCCTGATAGGTAGCACTGCACCCTGTGTGTGTGTGTGTGTGTGTGTGTGTGTGTGTGTGTGTGTGTGTGTGTGTGTGTGTGTGTGTGTGTGTGTGTGTGTGTGTGTGTGTGTGTGTGTGTGTGTGTGTGTGTGTGTGTGTGTGTGTGTGTGTGTGTGTGTGTGTGTGTGTGTGTGTGTGTGTGTGTGTGTGTGTGTGTGTGTGTGTGTGTGTGTGTGTGGGGTGTGTGTGTGTGTGTGTGTGTGTGAGGTCAGTGAGTGGGTATGCACCGAGTTCTGAATGCCATGATTACATTTTTTTTTTTCAAATAGGCACGCAAGGCTGATTCTCACTCTCTCTCTCTCACACTCACACTCACACACCAACGCTCACACACGCAGACACACACACAGACCAGACGTATATGAAATGACATGATGGTGACTGCAGGTTTGCCCGTAGCCTACTGTAGTTTGGTCTAAATGATTAAACATCGCATCCATCAACTAAACAGACTTGTCCCTCACACCAAGGGCTGAAAAAACATAGGGAACGACTCAAAACTTCTCCGATTCAAAATACTACTTCTGTTTAGCTTCAAAATAAACTCAGGCCTCCGTTGCAGTGGTCACGGGTTCAAATCCGACCTGTGGACCTTTACTGCATGTCATCCCCTCTCTCTCTCTGTCTCTCTGTCTCCCCATTTTAACTCTGTACTGTCAGATAAAGCTTGAAAATGCCCAAAACATAATCAAAATAAAAAAAGGATACTGTCATTTCAGTTTGATGAGTTTGGTTTTTATCTATTAGTAGCTTTGACTTAAAATTGTCTCTATAACTTATTGTTGCTTATTTTATTCATTTAGATTAATCAAAGATATATAGATATAGATTGTACTTACAGAACAGCCATACCGATGTCGGAGCCATTGTCATACTAACAGATATGAGTTCAACACCTCACCCTCTTGTCTGAAGGGGACAGCTCTGTGGTTTCCTGTTAATGACATTTCTAAGAAGACCAGCCCTTAAGTTGTAATAGGGAAGTTGATTGCAATTTCTTCTTTTTTTTAAGATTACATTTTTTTTAGGATTATTTCAGCATAGTAAGTAGTTACAGAACTCTGAGTCAATCAGAAAGTCACCAGCTGCTTAGATTTTGTAACAGGAACATCTTGCTACAAATACACTATTGCTAATATGGAGTTATTAGAGACTCATACGACATACACACCACAAGGGACACATAGACCAGCACACTCACATACTCGTACACGCATACACACACATGCACTCACATGCACACTCTCACACACACAGACAGACACACACACACAACTGAGCTGTTATAAGGGAGAGTGCCTTGCCACTAAGGTTGCGTTCGCTTGGCAGCTCTGCCACACTACCATCAGAGGCCCGAGGAAAAAAGATTGACATGGCTGTGGTTCGGCTTCCCTTTTTCTGAGTTCGGTTGAGGTTAGGCCAGGGATAGATAACATCTGAGAGTAAGCCTATCTTGCAAGGTATAGGTTAACATCTGTATTGATTATGTTGGGAGCTGTGTCTCCCCACTTGTAACTTGTGACCTAAGAAGTAACACCTGTTAAGACCTGCTCCAGTAGTGAGCCCCCCATAATTCCACTACAAAAAACAATCAAGCTTTATAAGACAGTCTTGTAGAGACAGAGATGAAATGTGTCAGAGGGGAATGACATGCAGAGAATGACCCGGGCTGGATTCTAACCCGGGTCTGCTGTGAAGAGGACAGAGACTCTATGGGGGAGGTCTAACCACTACACCACGAGTGCCCCAGTTAAATGCATTTACTTAAGAAAAACTATTCTTTTTATTAATTTACAAGATACGTTATTCATTTCCCAGGGGTTCACGCAGCTTTTTAAATCTCAAAAGAATGACTTGATAAAATGACTTATATCCGAACATAATGAGAAAATGTCTAAAAAATTATGAACTTTTAAATATTTCTGACACGGTATGATTTTTCCTCTGATGATCATAAATTAGATGTTACAGCAAACGAGACCATCAGTGCAAAGAATGCTATTTTAATATATTTTTTCTTAATGCCTTTGCCATGGGTACACTCACCCTGGAACTACAGCTGGCGTGGTAAAAACACTACCGCTTTTGTCCAAAGGGGGGCGCTAGAATTAACACAACCTGAAAGTTCCTCGGAGCTTTAAAAAATCTAATTACTTCATTTCTCAAAAATGAATTAATAATTCTAATTGAATTAGCAGGAAACAGCCTATTCTGTTTTTCAGAATTCGTATTTAATCGTTTGCACAGTCCATATTTTCACAGCTCACTGTCCGTAAACATTAGACTAAAAGAAAGCTGGAACAAAAACACAAAAAACATTTAGAAATATGTCGACAATATTTACAATATTCATGACAACATGTTAATATCAGATCATTCACATTTACCACATATCTCAAGACAGATAAAACTACAATCTTCATCTTTTACTGGGACTTATTAAACTGCTAAAACAAATAAAGTGTCTTTGTCATGGGTATACGCTCACCCTGAAACAACAGCTGGCATAGTAAAAACACTACCGCTTTTGTCCAAAGGGGGCCGCTAGAATTAACACACACTGAAAGTTCCTCTTAGACACTTAATATAATTTACCTGTATTTGAACAGGGACAATGTACAAAAGAAAACATTAATCTTGTTTAGAGCAAGGAGAGATGCATTGTACCAGGTTTTAGCAAATTGCTGTTTTCCACCTGTAGTCCCTTAACTATTTCATTTGTACAGAAGGTCTGGAATCGCTTAATTGGCAAACGTTCACTCACGTGGAGGCGGGTGTATGTTGAAGTTTGAAACTATTAGATCTGCCCAGTGCCACTCTGGATCTGCCAACCAATCGCAGATAGTTGAAACTGAAACTGGTGCACGTCATTGTTCCCAGCCACTCCGTCTGTTCGCTGATTGGTCATGTAAAAATCTATCCTGAGAAAATCTGCGAATATACCGCAGCCCCAGACTGACTACTGAAGGTAAATAAAAATTGAGCAGAAGTAGGTAGGCGGGCGGTGCCACCCCAGGAGTCCCTTAAATAATATGACCAATACACAACGAAGCAACAATCTCTATGACAATCGTGTCAATATGGAGAATATTCAGCATTTCCCAGTATTTTGTTCAGATTTCAAGTACCTTGAAAAAACAAGATGTAAAATCAAATATGAGCCCTGATTATTAAACTGCTACGAGTTCCACACAAATGGCGCCGCATTCAGCATTGGTGCATTTGTCCTTCCTGAAAAAATTAAGAACAGAAGACAGATATTTATAAAACAGGTAATGTCTGCAATATTTATTTAAAACATAACACACATACAAATTAAATGCAATGACACCTGCTTCTTTTGCTTTAGAAAATAATGAAATAAAACAGTGATTCTTGAGAACCGGGACAAAAGGCTGTCTTCCGTAAATGCTGCTATGTTTAAAACTAAAAATATTTAAAATTGTAGATGTTATTAGGGATTAAAGCTGGGGTATGTGATTTCTGATTGGTCAAAGTTAACATAAGCTGTACACTTTGACCAATCAGAGCGAGGCTCCGATTCTCTGTTTTTATTGGCTGTTGGGACTGTCCATTCACTTTGGCACAACTTTGTTGGTGTAGAGTGTGTCAGGGAGGGACCATAGGGGAGGGACCAAAGAGAACAAGTGGAGCGGTTGAGGTATTTGGATTCGAATCTCTATCCCAACTGACATTTTCTCCCCAAATCCTCCACCCCAGGTTTAAGAATAGAATGTCTGGAGCACAATTATCCCCTTAAATTTAATTTGATCATTATTATGTCAAATTTATGACACTTGTTATCTTCTCACAACGTCCAAAACAGTGTGTCCTCAGAGAAGGTTTCAATCTTTCATATGCAATAAAACCTATTAAAAATGTACTTTAATGATTAAAAAAAAAAATTCTCATCGCAAGCAACACTAAATAATATCTCATATCAATAAAAACAGTTTTTCTACAACACATTCATGTTTTATAAGGTTTCTAAGTGGTGGGACCACTTTACTGTAAGTCAACGCCGTCAGACATTTCATTATGTAAAATGTAATAAAATCAGGCGAAATAAGGAGCAGCTGTCACTATGAAGGACCTCTTGTCACATTCTACCTCTGCAGAGTACATTAGAGTCAGACAGGTTCTGATAAGTGTTGTAGTTTTAGAATATTTTACATTCCGAATCTTGAAAGTCCTGCGTCACAACCATGACATGTCAACACCGACTTACAATTTCTGAAGAAGTTATTTGAGATTTTTTGATAATTTTATTTTCCTGAAGTAGTTCATACTAGCACCTAACATCAACAGAAAAAACAAATGGCTACTAGATAAATTCCATTTGTTATGTTTAAGAAACATTAAATATGTCAACACCGTCAGACAGGAAATCTGACGGAGTTGACATCTGACGGTGGCCAATGACGGTAAAAAAAACAAAAGCTGGGAGGTTGTGTCAAAGCTTAGCTCAGTAGCTTAGTATATGTTGGATACAAACATGTAATTTAATTTGCCGAAACACAGGGTTTGTATTCTTTCAACATTGCACCCTGTTTTGTCCCACTTCTCAAGAATCACTGATATATGTTTACATTTGTTTACCTCATTCAGAGCTCAGCATTCGTAGGAGAGAGAAGAGAGTAGAGGACGCCTGAAATCACAAAATGCTAAATGTTTCCAACACTTTACAACAAGGGTTCATTAATTAACTGTTAGTTAATGCTAAGTTAATGCTATTAAGGGTTAGATAATGCATAATAAATGCATATTAAGCATCAAGTAAGTATGAAACTTTACAACGTTAATGCCAGAGAATATCCCTGAAACTCACCCGTCTCCTCAAAGGCTCCCGTGGGCTGTTTCTCAATTCCATCTTTTAAAGAAGAAATAGAATTCATTAGAATATTTTTTTTATTTTCTTTTTTTTAATCCCGATAAAGGATCCCGGGTTTTTTACTGGGAATTTTTTCTCAGCCGAGCTAAGGGTGTAAGGGCAGGGTGTCATATTGTATGGAATGTAAAGCCCACTGAGGCAAATGTCTATTTGTGATATTGGGCTATACAAATAAAACTGATTTGATTTTATTTGATAGCTTTACTCGAACTATATCACTAATTCTATCTTTATCTCAATCAGTGTCTGTTTGAAACTGCAGCCTTATAAATGTACTATTTTAATCATAGAGAATGTATTAATTTATTTATTTTATTGCATAGAATATAAAATATATAATCCTATTCCTAAAGTCTGAATTTTTTCTCCACATCTGTAATTTATTAGATTTTTATTTATTTTATTTTTTAACGTAAAAATTGCTCTAACATACGAGCATTCAAAGCTTCCATCCACTGGTTAAGGAATCACTTTATTCCCCCAGTTTAAATGAAAGATAGATAGAGAGAGAGAGAGAGAGAGAGAGAGAGAGAGAGAGAGAGAAAGAGGCAGACAGACAGACAGACATAAAGATAGATGGATAGAGAGAGAGACAGAGAGAGAGGCAGACAGATAGACATACAGACAGAGAGAGAGAGAGAGGCAGGCAGGCAGGCAGCCAGACAGACAGACAGACAGACAGACAGACAGGCAGGCAGGCAGGCAGGCAGACAGACACACAGACACACAGACACACAGACACACAGACAGAGACATACAGACAGACAGACACACAGAAAGACAGGTCTAACACACTCACCAGTCACAGTGACTTCAGAGTAAACTGGCTGTAGCTCCACGCCGCCCCCAGCTGGAGAGTCTGAGCATTGCAGTCGATGGTTCTCCACTTCAGATGCAAACCGACAGGAACCACAGAAAGAGTTTGTTAAAATCATAAAATAGTGGTTCTTATTAGTACACAAACCAAAAAGAAAACAGAAAGAGTTTGTTAAAGGGGCAGTGTGTAATATGACATCATCAAGAAAGTTTGAGAATGCAAAGCTCCCTGGGTAACCCCACCCCTTTTGAATAATAACAGAAGCTACAGTGGCCTTCAAGGACAAGAACAATTTTAAATTCTAAACAATGCACCTGATGACATTCTAAAAACATGAATTCCTCCATAAGACCTGCCTGCTCAATGTACACAATGTAATATTAATATTTGTAATTCTCCGCTCAGGAGGATAATTCAGATTATTGGCAGAGGTGATTTTACACCAATGAGGACAAAGTTATGAATGAGGATATTGATTTTAGCTAATAAATTACTTAAAATGTTACACAGTGCCCCTTTAAAATCATACCATACAGTAGAGACAGTAGGAGAGGGTATCCCTTCAACTGTCTTAATGCGTTGCGTTTAGCTTTTTCCCGCATATATAAGGATTCCCCCTAACTGACTGTATTAATGCGTTAGTCGGCAATATTAGGTCGAAAGATTGTTCAAAAAATCAGTCAAAAAGTCCCGAATATGCTTTGTTAAGGAGTTTCTGCTTTTGTCCGTTGGTTCTTTTGGCAAGATTCCGAGTTGTTAACCAACATTCCAGAACGTTATTGTTAAAATGTACATTATTTGATACAACACAACTAGAATACTTTAAAGGTGCACTGTGTAACTTTATGTGTGAACATTTTCTAAGGTTTATTCTCATAACTTAATAAACAAACTTTTCCTCACAGGAAAATGTAGATCCCTGGAACACTGTTTGAAGTTAGAAATCTTCCTGAAAAGTTACTGTTTCACTGTTGTTGTTGTTTACAGCAGCAGGGCCCACAGTTTGGTTTACAAACATATTCTAGTCTTACGTTTGGTTCCAGGTTCCTCAAAATAATTTGATTTATGATGATAGAATTATTCAATACTAAGAATTACATGTAGAGTAAATATGTTTAGTAAACTAACTGCAGGCTCTGTGAATGTAAACAAACCCCCCTCCTCTGAAACTACACAGTGACCCTTTATGATTAAGTAAACAATCTAAACTCTCTTGATTGGTTGAAACTCTCACCTGCTTCAGCGTTCCCATAGACAGGAGAAGTGTCTTCTTGAGCTGAGGAAGACATTGGTATGAATTTGGATGGAAAAATGCTTTTCAATAGCCAGTGTAATTATGATGTCATAGTTACTGTTGAAGGCAGCCCCTGATTGGTTCATGTAGTCATTGACGTCAACATCGAAAAAATAAGCTTGTGAGACATGGCTGGTCTCAAAAGGCTAGATTGTTGACTACATGAACCAATCAGGGGCTGCCTTCCACTAACAGACAGAAAGTGGGGAGGGTCCGGTCTGACTGGAGGCTAGATTGATGACTACATGAACCAATCAGGGACGGCCTTCCACCAACAGACAGAAAGTGGGGAGGGTCCGGTCTGACTGGAGGCTAGATTGATGACTACATTAACCAATCAGGGGCTGCCTTCCACTAACAGACAGAAAGTGGGGAGGGTCCGGTCTGACTGGAGGCTAGATTGATGACTACATTAACCAATCAGGGGCTGCCTTCCACTAACAGACAGAAAGTGGGGAGGGTCCGGTCTGACTGGAGGCTAGATTGATGACTACTGTGTGAAGCTCAGAGATTAGGCAGCTCTCACCATGCCAAAAAAAAAATATATATAACATTTCTTAACCAGCGATGAAATAACATTTTAAAGTGAAATCACCCGTGTGTCTCTTGTAGCAGAAGCATCCTGTAGCGAGCAGCGTTAGCAGCAGGATGAGGCCGCACACCGTCAGAGAGATGATCAGGACTTTGGTGAAATCACTGGGTGGAAACCTGAGAAGAAAGTTTATTAAAGGAATACTTCACCCATACGGAACAGGCGTTCTATAATTATAAAAATCGCCATTATAATATAATGAATGAATGAATGAGGTTTTTCTTCCCTCAGTCTTCCCTTGGCCAAGCTGTCCTGTTAATCCTAACCCTACATTTTACTATGTGTGATCTCACACATGGAAAAATGTAGGGTTAGACAGTGAGACCATAAAACACTCTTTCTGCCTTTTCTCAGGCTAGGATGAACCCATTTCTAAAATCCAAACCCCACATTTTTTCTCTTTGTACATTTGCTTCTATAAATTATATATATATAGAATCTGCTGCGCACACACACCACACACACACACACACACACACACACACACACACACACACACACACACACACACACACACACACACACACACACACACACACACACTGCTGCTGTAATTGTTAATGAGCATATGACAAATATATTTCTTGAATCTTGAATCTTGACGTCACACTAACCTGCTCTGTGCTGCTCCCATTCTGCTCTCAGCTCTGCACATCAACACTTCCTCATCCTGGTACGGCACCGAACTGACCACCCTGAACGGCCCAACCTGAGATAAGATCGTTTTTAACACAATAAATACAAAAGAAATGCATCAATACCTGGCTTCTCTACTGCAGAATATAAAGAATATAACATTAAATAGAATAGTATGTGCAATAGTATCAATGAGCACTTTTCCCTATTTATTTTTGTTTACCACAAGTTGGCTTTAAAGCTGGGGTATGTGATTTCTGATTGGTCAAAGTTAACATGAGCGGTAGGTACACTTTGACCAGTCAGATCAGCGAGGCTCCGATTCGCTGTTCTTATTGGCTGTTGGGACTGTTCATTCACTTTTGCACCGACGTTGTTGGTGTAGAGCGTGTCAGGGAGGGACCATAGGGGAGGGACCAAAGAGAACAAGTGGTATGAGATATTTGGATTCAAATCTCTATCCCAACTGCCATTTTATTTTTTTCATTTTTTTAAGATATTTTTTGGGCATTTTTATGCTTTATTGATAGTGTAGAGACAGAGTTGAAATGGGGCAGAGAGGGGAGTGACATGCAGAGAACGACCACGGGCTGGAATCGAACCCAGGTCCGCTGCTGGCCGAGGCCCGTGGGGGGGGGACGCCCTACCAACTGAGCTAAGGGCACCACTAACCAACTGCCATTTTCTCCCCAAATCCTCTACCCCAGCTTTAAGTGAGCCAAAGATTATAATGGAATGACTGCATGACTTATTTATCAGTGAGTTAGTTGCTACAATGTAAATAAAGAATCTTATAAGTAGTAGATATAAGTTAAGACCCGACCTGAGAGGTTTGTACGGGCCGGTCTAGCGGGCTCCCGGAGGCAGACAGCCAGCGGACGGAGGGCAGAGGGTGACCTTCCACCTCACACTGAAGCCTCTTGGTGGAGTTTGGGACGGGGCTACTCTCAACCACAGAGAGGCCCAGGATCTTAGGTTCAGCTTCAAAAGATAAGATAAGATATACTTTAGGAAATGTAGGTGTTCCAGCAGCCAGCATGCATATACACACAACACAACACAACACAACACATATACATATCCAACCCATACAAAAACATGAGCCCTCAATACAGACAGTATCAAGGAATATTGTTTTATAGGTTGTATCAGGGTGTGATTGTGATGGTCCTCATATCTCTGCCTCGACTAAATAACTTGTATTCCCAGTGGGGACAAAATACTTCAAATCAAACTGTTATAAATCTTTATCAGCATAAAGTTCTGAGTCAAGAGAACAGTGTGAATCAGAAATGTTCTTTTTGTGTGATAACAGAGATGACACCTCAGCTAAACGATAATCTTATCCCAAATAAAAAATATTTTCGGAATACGTTTCTTTACTTGTTATGATAATTATAATAATATATTAGACCTTCGCACCGATGGCCTTTTGGTCTGATGGGAAATATGTCTTATGTAGTTTTTTTAACAACAGTTATAACCGGTATACAGTTAAAGATTGACATATACAATATGTATCCCGATTAATAAAATGTGGCTATATGCAGATGATGAACTACTATATATCTGAATGTAGGAAAAGACAAATACATAAACTCGTAAGGAAATGTAAGCGCACTGACGGACGGACGGACGGACGGACGGACGGACGGACATAGATAGATAGATAGATAGATAGATAGATAGATAGATAGATAGATAGATAGATAGATAAATAGATAGATAGATAGATAGATAGATAGATAGATAGATAGATAGATAGATAGATAGATAGATAGATAGATAGATAGATAGATAGATAGATAGATAGATAGATAGATAGATAGATAGATAGATAGATAGATAGATAGATAGATAGATAGATAGATAGATAGATAGATAGATAGATAGATAGATAGATAGATAGATAGATAGTATGGCCAGACAAAGCTTCTAGAAAACCACAAGTGATTTAAACACTGTGGGAACTTACCCGTTACATAAAGCTGTGTCTCTTTCTCAATGAATCCCCAGAATCGAGTCCAATTATCCAGCTCCATTCTGCAGAAGTACGTCCCGTTATCATTCAGTTGTACATTTCTGATGAGGAGTGACGCCTCCCCACGTCGAGGATCTCCATTCAGAGAATATTTCAACTCGGACACTGAGCATTCATTGAGACCTTCTTCCATGGAGTCATTTTTAACTGAACAGCTGAAAAATGGCAGGGCACTATATTCTCTTGCCAGCCATTTAACAGTGATCTTCCCTGAGTAGTCCTGTTGTCTGGGATGGGTGAAGGTGCAATTCAGGACGGTGTCTTCTCCCCTTGGGACACTGACCATCGTAGAGACCACCATCTCCCAAGGGACCGACAGAGAGCCTGAAGAGTTGGATCACATTAGGATAAGCTCATGTTCAGAGACATATACAGTTAGCTTTAAAGGTGGAATCAGCAATTCTGGAGAACTCTTGTTGTCAAAATCACTTTTCTTCTAAATCAGTGAATGTTAACACAGTACAGACAGATAGTGGATCATGAGGAGATATTTACTGATTTTGACAACAAGCGTTCTCCAGAATCTCTGACTATCTTTAGGGGTATTGGAGGAGTTGGATCATATGCAAACATTTCCACTTATTTTTTATTTTCATAAAGACTTTGAAGCTGTTGGTTTTAGGGTTAGTTTGACCTACACTGGTCCATGTTACAAATCTGGACCTGAAAATATTTTGAACTTCAACACATTTTTCGCACAATGCAGCTGGGCTACGGAATGAACCCTTAAACAATTGCATGCCTAAATTACAAACAAACTCAGTCTTCTGCCCTCATTATGCAATACAATTGTTTACCTTTCACAGAGCTTTAGACTCATCTTATGACACTAGATTAAAGGTGCTCCAAGGAACTTTCAATTTGTGTTTATTCTTGCACCCCCTTTGGACAAAAGCGGTAGTGTTTATACCACGTCAGCTGTTGTTCCAGGGTGAGGGACCCATGACAAAGGCCTTAAGAAAAAGTATATATACAAACATTCTTTGCACTGATGGTCTCGTTTGCTGTTACATGTAATTCATGATCATCAGAGGAAAAATCAGACTGTTTCAGGAAAATGTAAAAGTTCCTCGTAGCACCTTTAAATTTAATTTTTGTAAATATTTCTGTAGCATAAAAGTCAGGATGTCTCTCTTCCCCTGAGCTACACAGATGTACACTGTTTTATTTTGCCTTTAAAGCTACAGTGCATTCATATGAAAAAGTTACTCACTATGGTTTTAAGTTGGCACATGGTACATAGACGCTCCCACCTTAACAAAGACAGAAAGCTTCTCACCTGGGATGATCAGAGAAAGTAGAATCAGACAGAAACAATGAGTCTGCGGCCACATCTTAAGATCGCTCTGCCTCAAAAACCAAAAACCTTTTCAACTCTCAAACCGAAATAGCAAAATCAGGAAGTCCTGTGACCGTTCATTTCCTGTCAGTCAATAAAGAGGAAGTTGAAATAAAAGACGATGCAAAGAGGAAACAGCACATGGTTTTAAAAAAAAAAGTTTAATAACGTTTAATGTATTAGAAAGTTTGACCAGACAGACTTAGTCAAGTTGAAGGTTGAAATACTACCAAAGAAACTTACTTATTTGACTTTATTGACACAGTATGGCACAAGCACATGTCAAGACATTACAAAAAGTATGTATGTGTCAACTAATTTGGCATATTGGCTTGAATGTAACCGACATTCATTTTTCTGACAAAGTTACACACTATATCTTTAAATTAATGAAAATTCCAGCAAGTCCCTCTGAATAGTATAACGTGAAAGGGAGGTTATTTCCAACAGCAGATTAGTCCAAATGTTGTTCAGGAAGTTGAGTTTTTATTTCTTTATCCATTACATTAACAATGTAAGTAAATAACTACTTAAAAGGTGCTCTGAGGAACTTTCAGTTTGTGTCCATTCTAGCGCCCCCTTTGGACAAAAGCGGTAGTGTTTTACCACACCAGCTGTTGTTCCTGGGTGAGCGTATACTCCATGACAAAGGCATCAAGAAAAACTATATAAAAATAGCATTCTTTGCTCTGATGGTCTCGTTTTGCTGTTAAATGTAATTTATGATTATCAGAGGAAAAATGACACTGTTTCAGAAATATTTAAAAGTTCCTCATAGCACCTTTTAATATCCAGCTATTGTTCAATACTGTAAGAAATCAACATGAATTACATTGGCACATATGACAAATACAAATTTACAAATGTTTAATGATTAGGTATAAGGTAGGCCTAATAAATGAGTATTTAGTGCTTGATAAGGGTCTTCAAAAGCATATTATTTCCACCAGCAGCGGACCCTTTGCATCGCCCCACCCTGCACCATCCAGACCCCCATACCCACTAACAGGACGACCTTGGCCCCCACAGACAGACACACGAGCAGCAGAACAGCAGGAGAAGCCCCGGCCTGAGACAGCGGAGGTGTGGGTGTTAGCACGTATAGCGTAGCCTGCTCGCGGCCTAGCGGGTTGGACGCGCTGCAGGTGTAGTGCTGACCGGCTTCCACGTCTCTCAGCTGAGACACCGTGTGGTAGTGAGTGTCAGAGTGAAGATTGCCCACCGGGGAACCTTCAAATTAAATGAAATTAAAATCAGTTTTGTTTATATAGTGTAGATAATTTGTCTGTGTGTGTGTCTGTCTGTCTGTTTGTCTGTGTCTGTCTGTCTGTCTGTCCGTCCGTCCGTCCGTCCATCCACTCACCCATCTGTATGTCTGTCTGTCTGTCTGTCTGTCTGTCCGTATATCTATCTGTCTCTCTGTCTGTCTGTCTAACTCATGAAATAGTACAGTAATTGACAGAAATATGTACATTCAGAAAATAAAACAAATATAGTATAGAATATAATAAACCTTCCATCAGCTCCTCCAGTCCGAGCCTATCTATCTATCCATCCATCCATCCATCCATACCTACCTACCTACCTACCTACCTACCTACCTACCTACCTACCTACCTACCTACCTACCTACCTACCTATCTATCTATCTATCTATCTATCTATCTATCTATCCATCTATCCATCTATCCATCTATCCATCTATCCATCTATCTATCTATCTATCTATCCAAAAACTTCGACACACAGATAGTAAAACCTTAATATTATAGAATATATAAAACATGAATATCACAAACCTTCCATGAGCTCCTCCGGTCCGATCCACTGTACGTCTGGCAGTGGCGATCCCTCCACCCGACACACCGCGCGATACCCCGACTGATCACTGCCCTCCACTGACAGAGAGAGGATCTTTGGAGGGGCTGCAACACACACACACACACACACACAAGCAACCATGCATGCACACACACACACACACACACACACACACACACACAATTATTGTTATTTTTTATTCATAGGCCTATATTTATTTTATTATGTTTTATTTGTGTATGTATTTATATAAGTACCTTTTTTAATTTCTTTAATCATAAGTTTCTTTATTTATATATTTTGTTTATTATTGTATTTTTATATAATTATTTTAATTTAATTACTATTTTCATTAATTTTATATTTGTTTTTATACTTTATATTTCTGTTAATATTATTGTTTTTTTTTTGTTGTTTTTTTTCAAATTCAGGAATTTTTTGTAATTAAAAATAATTTGTGTTTGTTTTTCTTCAACTATAGGTACCTTCGACCCTCTGAGTGTGATTTTCTCTACTTATGACATCTATTGCAGTATGTCCGTCCTGGGAGAGGGATCCCTTACTCTGTCGACTCTCCCTGAGATTTCTTAAATTTTTTTTTAGGGTTTTTTAGGGTTCTTTAAGGCCAGGACACACCAGTCCGACACGTTCCGACTACCCAAAAATTGGAGTCGCCGTTTCAGGAAGCTCCAGTCTTCCCGTCGCGGCTAAAAAACACACCGAGACGACTGCTTATTGCGCGGGACGTAATGTCTCCACAACAGCAGGCGGCGCTAATCTGTATTGTGGACCGAAAAAATACGAAAGCCGGAAATGATGGGACAGCTCTCTAGAGCATAAACATAGATAGAAATACGTATTTATATTTATGGACCATAAGAGCACAATTTTTAGCAGAGAGTGTCGAGCATGGTGTCGAGCAGTCAACAAGGGTTGATGCATGTGAGTACTCTCAAAACGAAACGAACAAACACATTAAAACGATGGCTAGCTGTTGTTAGCTGTTTGTGCTACTCGCCTCACTTCCGGGCTTCACTGATTCGCTAGCCCTCCACCAATCAAATTGCTCCAAATGAAAGACGGTCGGAAAACAAGCCCGACGACCTCTACGTCGGCCGACGTCACGGCACACACCAAACAGATTCGTGTCCCGACCCCCTACCGACACTAAGACGGCGATTATCTGGCCGGTGTGTCCTGGCCTTTGGGGTTTTTACTGGGAGTTTTTTCTCAGCCGAGCTAAGGGTCTAAGGGCAGGGTGTCATATTGTATCATATTGTATAATATATCATATTGTATGAAATGTAAAGCCCACTGAGACAAATGTATTTGTGATTTTGGGCTATACAAATAAAACTGATTTAATATATTTTCCATCATTTGTATTTATTTTACAATTATTTTTTAAATTTTTGTATTTTTTTATAACAACATACCTTAATTTGTATTCATACTTTATATTAATAAATGCATATTTTTTGTGTTTTCTCAATAAGTTTTGTGTTTAACCATACCTTCGACTCTGAGCCTGGTCCCCATCTTGTCCTCAAAGCTGACGTGGTCTTTCCCCTGGACCTCCACTCTGCAGTAGTACCTCCCGCTGTCCTGTAGGGCGGCGCCACTGATGCGTAGTGACAGGTCGTGCTCCCGCGGGTTCCCCTCCAGCCGGTACCTCTGGTCCTGCTTTGGGCCCGGCTCACACAGTGTAACCCCCGGACGACTGGTGCAGCGGAACAACACCACAGCCCCAGACCCGTGACCCAAACGCCAGATCACCTGCAGGGAGGGACAGTAAGAGAAAGGTAGGGCGGTGGGAAAAAAATTGATTTCAAATTTGCAAAAATCGATTAAAATTTTTTTGTGGAATTATCAGATTTTTTTTTTACATTTATTTATTTATATGTGTTCTGATGCCTCTGGTAAAAACGGCATATAACCTGCATATTTGTATTCATATATAGGCTATAAATTTAATTTTAATTTTTTACATATATTTATTTGATACATTTTTACTTTTTTTAATTAATTCGATTTTTTTATTAAATTGTGTATGTCCTCGCTGATAATCAAATAAAAACACTGACCTGCAGAGAGGAGTGCTGAGAGTGCTGTGGATGGCTGAAGGTGCAGGGCAGCACCACGGGGTAACCAGCGACCGCTCGGACCTCAGCCTGCACGTTCATGGACCAGCCGTCATCTCCTGAGCCCATGGCTGTCGAGGGGGGGGGGGGGGGGGGGGTTAAAAAGGTAAAATAAATATATGAATTAAAAGAATATGTATACTGTATATAAATAAATAAAAAATGTGAAATAAGGTGAAATAAATATATTAATTAAAAGAATATATACAGTATATACTGAGAATAATGTATAAAATTGTTGAAATAAATATATCTTTAAAAAATATTAAAAAATATAGATAACAAATATGTAGCTATATTTAGGGGAGAACGGGGGAATCTGAGGCATCGGGTAATGTGAGCCACCCCCTGTATCTAGGCAACGGAAAACATTTGTGGTCATGTGAGATATATGTTTTCAAGCCCCTCTCATTTCCCCATGGCCCTGAAAGAGAGGACCTCATGGTGCTGTGGTAAGCATGTTTTTTTCACCAAAATAGGTATTTTGCATGTAAATACTTTCTGACATCACAGCACACTGTACTTACCTATTAACAATACTTAGGCCTACTCTACACCCCTCTCTCACGGTTTAATATATGTGTATATGTGTACAAAATCTGACTTAAAATCTGAGTGTGTGTGTGCGCGTGTGTGCGCGTGTGTGTGTGTGTGTGTGTGTGTGTGTAAGCTTACCTCCAACAGCAGTTAACAGCAGGGTCAAAGCACTGCAGACTAGCATGAAGTCCATCATGAAGACAAATGAACAGACAACACGACAAGGTAGGACATGAGTTTTTGTGTGTGTGTGTGTGTGTGTGTGTGTGTGTGTGTGTGTGTGTGTGTGTGTGTGTGTGTGTGGTGTGTGTGTGTGTGTGTGTGTGTGTGTGTTTGTGTGTGTGTGTGTGTGTCTGTGTCTGTGTGTGTGTGTGCGTGTGTCATGCATGTGACTCAGTAACTCCCAGACACTGCCCTGTGTGTGTGTGTTTTTCCATTCTGTATGTACTTCCTTAATGTTTATTTTTTTCTATTATTGGGAGATCACTTTGTCCAGTAAAACCAATGTTAATTTAAGTTACTTTTATATGTCAATGGTTACATTGAAATTCATCTTTTCTCATCTCCCCTCTCAAGTTCCCACACTCCAGAGGGGGTCAGAGCGTGGGGTCAGCCATAGTACAGCGCCCCTGGAGCAGTTTGGGGTTAAGTGTCTTGCTCAAGGACATAATGGTAGAGATAGTGGGCACTGTAGATGTAATAGCAGCCACCACTAGTTTTACTACTAACACCCTCCTGTCCGGAACCGGGGATCCAACCAGCGCTCTAACCACTACACCACAAACGCCCCTTGAAAATACATTTGAGATACTTTCGGAGCCTAATCTGGGAAATTTCCGGCTCAGTTAAGGCAATAGTTAGGCCTAAGATACAGTGCTATTTGAGTATTTTTATTATTTAAAAAAAAAAAAAAAAAAACCTAGTCAATTTAATTAAGATTTGCTTGTGCCATGAAGTGTCGATAATGTCAATACAATAAGTTTCATCCAACTTCGACTCAAACTTCTAATGCAGAAAACATTAAAGCCTTTGCTCTAAAACCATGTGGTGTGTCCTCTTTGCGACCTATTGTACTTCTTCTTCTTTATTGATGAACAGGAAATGAAGGGTCACATGATTTCCTGAATTGGCTATTTCCGTTTGAGGGTTGAAAGGTTCTGTTTTTTCTTGTTATTTGAGGCAGAGCGATCTCAAGATGTGGCCGCAGACTCAGTGTTTCTGTCTGATTCTACTTTCTCTGATCATCCCAGGTAAGAAGATTTATTTCTTTGTCCAGGTGGCGTTCTGATACCATTAACCATTAACATTTACCTCGATTTAAAGCTATAGTGAGTATTTTTTTTTCATGTTAAGCCTCCATAGACACCCATATGCTTCTACTTCCGCTTTTTTCCTGGTTTAGTTTTCTGTAAATTGAACTCTGTTCTTTGGTTAAATAAACCCATAACACTGACTTGGTTATGGGAAACCAGGATTTGATACCCTCTCTGTCCAGTGTTTTCCTTAACCAATACCCCTAAAGATAGTCAGAGATTCTGGAGAACCCTTTTTGTCAAAATCAATAAATATCTCCTCATGATCCACTACCTGTCTGTACTGTGTTAACATTCACTGATTTTGATGAAAAGTGATTTTGACAACAAGAGTTGCCTAACTGCAGTTGTAAGTCGCTTTGGACAGAAGTGTCAGCAAAATTACATGTACTGTGACAAAATGTCTGCATATGTTTCTGAAAAGAGCTCGTCCTAATGTTTTCCAACTCTTCAGGCTCTCTGTCGGTCCCTTGGGAGATGTTGGTCTCTCCGGTGGTCAGTGTCCCAAGGGGAGAAGACACCGTCCTGAATTGCACCTTCACCCATCCCAGAGAACAGGATTACTCTGGGAACATCACTGTTAAATGGCTCGCAAGAGAGTCCAGTTCTCCGCCATTTTTCGAGTGTTCTGTTAAAAATGACACCATGGGAGAAAGTCTCAATGAATGCTCAGTGTCCAGGTTGAAATATTCTCTGAATGGAGATCCTCGACGTGGGGAGACGTCACTCCTCATCAGGAAAGTACAACTGGCTGATAACGGGACCTACTTCTGCAGAGTGATTATGGATAATTGGTCTTGGAAGTGGGGCTATTTCCAGAAAGAGACACATCTTTATGTAACGGGTAAGTCCTCAGAGTGTTTTGGATCACCTTTAGTTTCTAGAAGGGCCCCTCACCTGAGACCACTTTGCTTTGGGAGACACAGTCCTCAGGTTCATAAGGACAGACAAACTTCTCCACCACGATAAGTTGATTGTTCCTGTCGAGGCTTATTTATACACTTCAATATTTAATGGAACTTTAACGTCAAACGTTTTGTCTATCAAATTAATTTGCATCCAAACGTTACAACTCAAACTGTCATGGCATCTGATTTTGTACTGTGACATTAAATGATTATTTTCTGTTATAGTGAATACTTTCTAAAAAAAATCATTTTAGCTTTTGCCTGAACAACATCAAAATAAGTTAAAAAACTTATCCTGGATGTTTTATTTTATCGGGACCTTCTCACCAATGGCCTTTGGTCCAATGCTAAATATTGAGCTGTCCGAATAATGGTTTGTCAATATGTCTTGATGCTTTCTCTCTTGAAGCTGAACCTGAGATCCTGGGCCTCTCTGTGGTTGAGAGTAGCCCCGTCCCAAACTCCACCAAGAGGCTTCAGTGTGAGGTGGAAGGTCACCCTCTGCCCTCCGTCCGCTGGCTGTCTGCCTCCGGGAGCCCGCTAGACCGGCCCGTACAAACATCCCAGGTCGGGTCTTAACTTATATCTATTTTTAATTTTATTTTATTTTATTTAATTTAATTTAATTGAATTTAATTGAATTTAATTAGTTTAATTTAATTTAATTTAATTTAATTTAATTTAATTTAATTTAATTTAATTTAATTTAATTTAATTTATTTTATTTTATTTTATTTTATTTTATTTTATTTTATTTTATTTTATTTTATTTTTAAATGTTGATGAACACAGAATACACTAAGCATATATTGTGACAAACATATCCATTGTATTTCATTTTTAAACCAATAACTAATTTTAACATTGCTTTAAACAACAAACGATCTTACCTCAGGTTGGGCCGTTCAGGGTGGTCAGTTCGGTGCCGTACCAGGATGAGGAAGTGTTGATATGCAGAGCTGAGAGCAGACTGGGAGCAGCACAGAGCAGGTTTCCAGATCCGCCCGGTGGAGATTACACTGCAGTCATGATCGCACGGATAGTGTGTGGAGTCTTTGTGTTGCTACTAGCATCAGGAATCATCTACTGCTGCAGAAACCGAGGTGAGCGTACTTTAAAGGTGCTACGGGGAACTTTTAAATATTTCTGAAACAGTCTAATTTTTCCTCTGATGATCATGAATCACATGTAACAGCAAACGAGACCATCAGTGCAAAGAATGCTATTTTTATATAGTTCTTCTTACATACGGTCACCCAGGAACAACAGCTGGCATTACCGTTTTTGTCCAAAAGGGGGCGCTAGAATTAACACACTCTGGAAGTTCCTCGTAGCCACTTTAACATTCTGTGCATTCTTTTAAAAATAATTTAATTACTCTTTAAACCATTTTGTTATGACTGCATTTTTTAAACTTCACTCTTGACCATACAAACAGTCTACTGAACAAGACAGTAAACCTTTTCAAATCTCGCTGTGTTACGGTGGGAACAGGAACTATAAAATTACTTGAATAAAAAAAGATGATTATTCAAATTGTGTTTGTCTCCATTCCTTCCCCCTCAGCTCGGGATGACACGTCTCCTGTCTATGAAAACGTTGAAGCAGGTGAGAGGTTCAACCAATCAGAGGGATAGATTTTATGACATCACAGTAGGATGAACATAATAATTGAGATTCTTTACTGAAAGCTGTAGTGCGTAACTTCTGTTGTTGCCCCCCATGAGGAATTCTGAGTTATTTACAACAACATATTGTCGGTGCATCTACATGAGGTAAAGCCTTCAGTGATGGCTCATGGATTTTATACCTTCTGCTGTACGTCCAGGTTTTTTTCTTAGCAGTAGAATCAAAAACTGAAACATTTCTTGGGCTCTTCTTGGGATTTTTCTGAGCTCCTGCACCAGTGGCAGGGGGGGACACCAGTTTGTAAACGCTGCCATACTGAGAAATACAGAGAGAGTTTTGTGGAGCTGATAGGATGAATCAACTTTGTGTCAACTCTCTTGGACTATGGCTTGAATGTAACCGACATTCATTTAGATTAAAAAGTTACGCACTATAGCTTTAAAGACAGTTTATTGTTATTTAAATAACTAGTATATTCATATTTATCAAACAACCGTGTTTATCTGACTTCTTATCTTGTTAATGTTGTTTTTTTTACCTGAAGTGGAAAATCATCGACTGCAATGCTCCGATTCTCCAGCTGGGGGCGCCATTGAGCTGCAGCCACTTTAGTTGATTTATCAGGGCGGTCGACCCTCAACTACAGGGTCGGTGGTTCGATCCCCCGTCTCCCCGCCACATGTCAAAGTGACCCTGGGCAAAGAGACACTGAACCCTAAATTGCTCCTGATAGTTAGCTTGCACCCTGCGTGGTAGCTGCTGCTGCTATCGGTGTATGAATGTGTGTGTGAATGGTAACGTGGGAATGGGAACAGGTCTCACTTGAAAAAGAGTCTACGGTCTCAGTGGGATTTACGTGTATAAATAAAGGTTAAATAATATATATATATATATATATATAGCCTATTAAAACAATTTTAAAAAAGCGGCATGATGTCACTTTAGCATGTTAGCAGGGCTTGCTAGCCAATCAAAACAAACAATATATTTGAGAGTTTTTTTATAGACTGAAAACATTCTATTTTTATAGTTTGGCATATAGATATTTTTATTATGTTGTATTTGTCTTTTTGTACTTTTGAAATTGTACCCCTGGTGTAGACAGTTTTTGTATGTATTCTTATTGTACATATACACAATACAATTTTAAAACATTTAAAAATAAATAAAATAAAACAAAAAAAATTTAATAAATTTAAAAATGTATTTCAGCAGGATACATTTCAGATAAAGATAGTAGTTTATCTGTTTGCCTGTTTGCCAGAATGTTGTTCATATCGACCAATTGTTTTATGTTATTTTTTTGTTTTGATTTTTTGACAAAAATAAAATGCAAATAATTGTTTAACTTACACAACAGGTCTGCTGCTAATTCAATATTTCAAGATATCTATTCATTATTTTGATGATGATGTATCTTTTTTATTTAATTATTACAATTTGTATTTTTTGTTTGTTATTATGAAATCCCTTCACTTGAAAGCTGTTTCAGTTGATTTATTGTCCTGGTAAATATCAAATAAACTCGTGAGGACGACTGTATAAGAAGATTAAGAATGTGACGTTTGAATGTCTGTTGAAACTGTGGGAAATAAAAAAAACAACAGCAGTCTAGGATCACACAATATAACAGATTTAATGAGACAGTCAGTAACATCACAGATTTAAGATGATTTAATTATATCTATAAATTAATAAAAATGTCTACAATAATTAATTTTATAATCCAAAATGTTATTACACCAAATATATTTTTAAATGGTTTATTATTATTCGTTTACAGCACAAAAATAATAATTTAAATTGTGAGAAGAAACTTAACAATTGTACAACTTTGCTGTGCACCAATATAGTTATTACACATTTCACTGTGCTACTTGGTTGATATCTACATTACATTGTTTTTTGTTCACCCTTTTTTTATTGCATATATGTTTAATTTTGTGTAATTTTTACATATTAAATAAATTGACTAATAGAAATAATGGTTGATATCAGTAG
>JAOPFK010000260.1:5000-7500 GCA_026122265.1 Ammodytes dubius | reverse complement strand
TCACGATCCGCTACCTGTCTGCACTGTGTGTGTGCACCGAAAGCAGAACCAGTTGTTAATACACAGCCTAGGCTCTGTAAACTGGCATGTAAACAAAAAGGACAAAGGAATGTTCATAATACTGCACCTTCTGCGTCGTTTCTCAGTGAAGGTGGAATGTAGAATTTCAGTTTCTGGTCGTTTGCCGGCGTCAAAATCGCGAACAGCATTCCGCAGGTGCAGTTACTGCGGATGGCGCACGTGTGTCCGAAAAGCACCGCCACTGGTTGGGTAGATTCGACTTTTTTGACCACAAATTCGTCTTTTCGAGCCCAGATCTGAGCGATTTCATGGGGTTGTAGAGCAAATTTGTCGGGCGTTGCATTTGCATTTTCGCCACCAACGGTTACAACGTTTTCTTGGTCGCCATTGACGATGATGACTTTGAACGGGAGTCTTTCAGCGACGGCTGTGGTGACGTCGGATGTAGTTCCAGGGATGGTTGGTACCGGAGGGATGAGGTAGGTTGTGCCTACAAAGATGGAGGGAGAGAGGGAGGGATGGAAGGACGGATGGATGGATGGATGGATGGATGGATGGATGGATGGATGGATGGATGGATGGATGGATGGATGGATGGATGGATGGATGGATGGATGGATGGATGGATGGATGGAGGGAGGGATGGATGGATGGATGGAGGGAGGGATATACAGACAGACAGACAGACAAATAGACGGATGGATGGATGGTATGGATGATGGATGGATGGATGGATGGATGGATGGATGGATGGATGGATGGATGGATGGATGGATGGATGGATGGATGGATGGATGGATGGATGGAGGGAGGGATATGCAGACAGACAGACAGACAAATAGACGGATGGATGGATGGATGGATGGATGGATGGATGGATGGATGGATGGATGGATGGATGGATGGATGGATGGATGGATGGATGGATGGAGGGAGGGAGGGAGGGAGGGAGGGAGGGTGAGAGGGTGGGAGGGAGTGATAAATGGATGGATGGATGGAGGGGGAGGGAGGGAAGGACGGACGGACAGACAGACAGACAGACAGACAGACAGACAGACAGACAGACAGACAGACAGACAGACATTTTATTCATAACTCGCCTTTACACTTAACGCTCAAAAAAAGTACATAAAATGTCAATTAAATAAATGGTAAAAAGTCCCATACCTAGCTTGTGGTCGGGTATAACCAGAGCTGTCTGCACGCTGGTGGTTTTCAGCAGAATCACCTGGACGCTGATCACCTTAGTGCTTTGGATTCTGAGCGTTTTGTCAGCTGTTACGTTCTCCCTCCGTAGTGCCAGATAAATATCATAAACCTGTTAAAAAAATACACATTATTATTATTATTATTATTATTATTATTATTATTATTATTATTATTATTATTATTATTATTATTATTATTATTATTATTATTATTATTATTATTATTAAATGTTTTTTATTTTTATTTTTTTATTATTTTCTCTTCTTTAATCATTTTTGATATATATATATATATTTTTTTTAATATTTCATTTTTTGCACACACACACACACACACACACATACACACACACACACACACACACACACACAGAGTCACTCAAGTACAGGTTGTTGTACGTGTAAAAAAAAGATTCACAGACTAATTTTTCATCCTACAATAAAGTAGGGGAGAACGGGGGAATCTGAGGCATCGGGTAATGTGAGCCACCCCCTGTATTTAGGCAACGGAAAACATTTGTGGTCATGTGAGATATATGTTTTCAAGTCCCTCTCATTTCCCCATGGCCCTGAAAGAGAGGGCCTCATGGTGCTGTGGTAAGCATGTTTTTTTCACCAAAATAGGTATTTTGCATGTAAAAGTAAATTTTCTTGCTGTCAACTTAATCAACTGTTGTGCCAAAGCAAATGTATTAACGTAGAAAAACTTCTATCATACGTGTTGATGAACTACCAACATATGAAACCATGTGATGATGATAACTGAAGATTAGCCTGAAATGCTGAGAGAGGTAGTTTGTTCTCAAATTGTGGTGGTGGGGGAAAGTGAGCCAAATGCTGTGGGGGAAAGTGAGCCACTGTCTCACTTTCCCCTACCATGAGGCACAAGTTAAGTTTGGTCTTAAACATATTTTAATGTAATATTACATGACATATGTTTCATTTTAATGTCATACACATTGTAGAAAAGCCATTATGCCAAGGAAATACACCAGGAAGACGACCTGGGGCAACCACACAGAAAGAGCACCTTCTCATCTTTCCCTGTAACCTTCAGGGCTGGAATGTAGAGTAGGCCTAGTTGTAGAGTATGACAGGCTGATGTTATAATCCAGTTGGGTCTTCTCCTGTGTTCTGAGTCCCAGGCTGTTCTCGCTGGTTCTGATTTTCCTATGCTTTGACCCCCAGACACTAGCTGGCTCTAAGGGTCCTGTGTTCTGACCCCCAGACTGTGTTCTAATCTAACTGGTTCTATCTTTCATTTGAATCTT
>JAOPFK010000259.1:0-11926 GCA_026122265.1 Ammodytes dubius | reverse complement strand
AAGCTTAACCAGGATCGCCGGAACGGCGATCGTAAAATAACGCCCTTTAAAAAAGGTAAAGAGACATTTAAAGGGCCTACTAGACAAATTTTTTGGGATGGGCTTTTTTTTGGTCCTGCCCCCAGGCTCTACGAGTTTTCCCGTTCTTTGAGTTTAAAGTTTTTTTTATTTTTTAAAAGTTCTGTATCTCCTGAAGGGAAAGGGTTCGTAGAGATTCGGGACAACTCCAGTGTTTTCAGCCGGACCCAAACTTATGTTTTACGGAAGTTTTTTTTCAAGTCTGTAGGACGTACCTTCGGGGATTTATAATTGAAAACGTTCGCCCCAAATAGGAATGAATGAGCGTCATTAAAAAATTTCTCTAAGTGCTGAGTCCAAAAAAAAAAAGTTCCCCCAAAAAGTGTCCAGGACACTTTTCATGTCTTTTTGGGTAAGGGTTTCTGTGGTAAGTTTTTTAAAAACCCAAATATAAAATTTTTTTTTGAAAAAATTTGACTAAGTGTTGAGTCCAAAAAAATAAAGCTAAAAAAAGGGGTCTGGGAAAACACTTTTTCGGGCTTTTTTTGAGTCATCGGTATTGGCTGTGGGAAGTTTTTTAAAAACCCTATATAAAAGGGGGAGGGAGTTGGAATTGGAATGGGAAATGGAATATAGATTTGGAATATAGGGTTAACCTTTTCCCCTAAGCTGGATTCGAACCTGAGACCTTTTGACTACGAGACCTGGGCTTAAACCACTAAGCCACCCAACATGTAGGGTTAGGGTTAGGGTTAGGATAAGGGGGTTTTAACCAGGATCGCCGGAACGGCGATCGTCAAATAACTGTCCTTGAAAAGGTAAAGTTGACATTTAAAGGTGCCTACTAGACTAATTTTGGGATGGGCTTTCCTATGGTCCTACCCCCGAGGCTCTACGAGCTTTCGTTCTTTGAGTTATGAGTGTTTTTATGTTTAAAAGTTATGTATCTCCTGAACGGAAGGTCGTAGAGACTCGGGGACAACTCCATTGTGTTCAGCGTACCCGAATTATGTCTGACGGACGTTGGTTTTTAAGTCTGTAGGACGTACCGTTCTGGAGTTATAAGTGAAAACGTTCGCCCAATAGGAATGAATGAGCGTCATTGAAAATTTCTCTAAGTGCTGAGTCCAAAAAAAAAAAGTTCCCCCAAAAAGTGTCCAGGAGCACGTTTCATTCATTTCAAACGCCCCATTATCCAGCTAATGTGGAGTTTGCTTCCGACTTCCGGTTTCCGGTTTACACGTAAGATTCGCTAGCTGTTACGTTACTGCTGCTTGTCCTGTCGTGTCTTAAAGTTTATTCTATTGTTTCATTCACACTTTCCTGTTTGCTTCACAATTTGTAGCCTACTCTGTGTATTGTCAATCACTTTCCCTATCGTTCTCCCCTACCTCGCTGGTGTTGGGGGGTGATTTGTTGTTGTCTGTATAGCATATAGCATATCCTAGCACATAGCTTCTCGCACTCTCCCCTGGGTCTGACTCTGTGTCTTACTCATACTTGTGCGTGATGGCTTGTGCGGATTGTGCTACTTTACTGGCTAGAATGACTCGTTTAGAGAGTCGCGTCTGTGAGTTGGAGCAGCTTTCTGCTCCTGACGTTATAGACAGCACGGACACATTGCTTAGCCCTAGCCCCGGGAGTCTTACTACCCCCGGTAGCATTGAGGTAACTGCTTCGGCAGACGCGGCCGGGTTCTGCCCTGTCCTGCGGGGCAGGGGTGCACGCGGTGCTGGCGGGCTTGCTTGGTGCCCTGGTTCGCGGTCCCCTCTCGGGACTGAGAATCGGTACTCGGCTCTTGCGAGCCCTGTTAGCCCGTCTGTCTCCCTCGCTCCCGTTGGTCGGGCTGGGCCCCGCACGCTAGTCATAGGGGACTCCATCACTCGCAACATTAAACTTGATTTGCCAGCCACTGTTAAATGTATACCTGGAGCCAGAGCATCCGACATTGAGGCTAATCTTAGTATGCTGACTACATGCAGGGATAAGGGGGATAAAGGTGGAACGCAGACACAAAACAACACATGTTTTGATAACATTGTTATTCATGTCGGCTCCAATGACGTTAGGCGGAAGCAGTCTGAGATCACTAAATATTGCTTAACTAGGGCTTTTCAGACTGCCTCAAAGATGTGTCGGCATCCATTACTAGTCTCTGGTCTCCTACCCAGGAAGGGTGATAATGAGTCGTACAGTAGGGTTACAGCGTTAAATCGCTGGCTGGCACAGCACTGCCAGGAGCAGGGTTTTAACTTTGTGGATAATTGGTCTTCATTCTGGAACCACTTTGACCTGCTGAAAGCAGACGGCCTCCATCCTAATGAAGAAGGCGCTGCTATTTTGTCTAGGAATATAGAAGGGTACTTGAATCGCGATTGATATAGGGATGTAATACCCAGCAGGTCGCAGGTTGTACATGAGCCTGCTAGTGCGGAGGTGGAGTCAATTAGCTTACCTACCATGTTAAACGTAATATTAAATCATGAAACTGTTAATGTGCTTAACCATAACATTCCTCCTCATGTTAGCTCCTTGACCGATGGCTTGGTCTACGGCATCGAGACTGTGTCCCTCCCTCGCCGTGCAAATTGCTTACGGTATCCAAATGTTGCTAAGCACAATAATTTAATTACCATTCCCACATTGGGAGGTGGTAAGCCAAACCCCACTATGACCCTCAAATGTGGGCTCTTAAATACCAGATCTCTTTCTAGTAAATCCCTATTGATAAATGACTTGATTATTGAACATAAGTTTGATATGATTGGTCTGTGTGAAACATGGCTTCAGCCAAACTTTTTTCTACCCCTAAATGAGGCCTCTCCTGCTAACTACTCATACTCCCACGTGGCCCGGGAGACTGGGCGGGGTGGAGGGGTTGCCCTTATCTATAAATCCATTTTTAACCTGAGCTCGAAGAATGACTTTAAATGTGATTCATTCGAAGCCATGGTAATGAGACCACCTCCTGTAAATAGGAAAAATGGCTTTCATGGGGAGGGTTTCAATTTGGTGGTGGTCTATAGGCCCCCCGGCCCATACTCACAATTTATAGAACAATTTAGTGACTTTCTTGCTGATCTTATCACTCACTCTGATAAAATCCTAATGATCGGTGATTTTAATATTCACCTAAATAAGGCAGCCGATCCCTTAAGGAAAGCCTTTGTTAATATTATTGATAATTTTGGTTTCAACCAATTTGTAAATGAACCTACTCACTGTGATGGAAACACATTGGACCTCATCCTCTCCCGTGGAATTCCTGTGACGGCCTTAAGTGTTTCTCCTGTCACTTCTGTAGTATCTGACCATTTTCTTATTTCCTTCGAGGTTGCCCTGGATTGCCCGAGCGAGGACGATGGAGCAGTGGTAACCACTCGCCATATCGGTGCGTCAACTATAACAACCTTACTGGATAAACTTCCCACGGTCCTGGCCTCCTTAGCACCGGTGAACGAATCTGTCGATAGCCTGACAACTGCGCTGAACTCAACCCTCTCTACCCTCCTGGATTCTGTGGCACCTCTCTCTACAAAAACCAGACGAACGATGAGGGCTTCTCCCTGGTTTACGGACCACACTCGAGCTCTGAAAAATGACTGCAGGAGATTCGAACAAAGATGGAGAAAATCAAAACAAGAGTCCACTTACCGGCCTTGGAGAGATAGCGTCTCAATCTACAAGCGTGCTCTGAATGTAGCAAAGAAGGCCTATTACTCTTCTCTTATTAATAGGAATAAGAGTAATCCAAAATTTTTATTTGACACTGTTGCCAAACTTACAAAAAAACCGCAATCATCAATTCGCTCAATCCACACCGCGCAAAATTTTATTGACTATTTTGATAGTAAAATTACAAATATTAGAAACCAAATCAGTTCCTTTGGTACAACGAATTGCACGATAGCTGCGTGTAAGCGTAATATCGGTTTATTTAATAACTTTGAGCCTGTTCCGTATGAAGAACTGACTCAAATAGTCAAAAACTCAAAACCAACGACCTGCCTCCTTGATCCCTTGCCTGCCAAATTGTTCAAAGAACTCTGGCAAACCCTGGGTCCTACAATACATGATGTTGTCAACCTTTCATTAATGACTGGTACTGTTCCCACTTCCTTTAAGGCTGCTGTGGTGAAACCCCTTCTCAAGAAACCCAATTTGGATCCTGATGATCTGAGTAATTATCGCCCAGTGTCAAATTTGCCTTTTTTATCCAAAATACTAGAACGTGTAGTGCAGGGGTGGGCAATATGTTTTTCCAGTGGGCCATACTGACTCCGTTAAAGTAAGTGAAGGGCCACACAATTGGAAATAAAATTTAAACATGAAATATTTAGTGCAGAATTACTTTAAACTACCGGTACATAGATTTGGTGGGCTTGATTGTGTTATTCACTAGCCCTTTTTAAATATTACAATTAACAACTCTGCAACAATTAACTATGATTCAGTGAGACTGTTATATTTGTGTAACAGACCTGCATCACTCAATGAAGAAATAATTATTTAAAAAAAAAAACGGGGGCCCCACACTAGGACTTGAAACGGGCCCCCAGATCGTTAAGGCCGCCCCTGTGATAATGACAGAACTGGACTCCTACAGTACTAAGACGACAGGCCAGTCATTTTCAACAATAAACATTGTGTGCACTGCCTCACACACAAACTCTCAGTTCAACCAAGTCCACAAACAAAAATATAACAATTTACGTTTTTCTCTTACTATGCATGTTGCTTAGTGGGACTTACTTTTAGCATGGAGTGAGCTGAAGTGGCGCTGAAGATTTGAAGCCTTGAAATGCGCTAATGACGCCTGGCATATAAGGCAGAATGGCTTGGTATAACGTTCAACAAAAATTATAAACTCTCCCACTCTGTTTCGGAGCGAACTTGACACAAATTGTTTACTCACGGAAAACCTCCCTCCAAGCTGAGCGGGCAGTTTTAGGTTGCGTCCACACCAAACGTTTGCGAACGTTATGTTGCGTCCTCAATTAAACATTTGCGAACAGGCATACACATACACATTAACAAAATAAAAAAATTAAATAATAAACAACATGTAAAACGAACGTAAGAGCCGCATGAAACGTTTGCGAAACTCACACTGTTTTAACAACTCTGGCAGTTATCTTGCTGCCGATTGATAGTGCACACATTGTCTCTGTATCCGTGAAGCTCCAAAAAGTTGGTAGCCTACTATATTATAGTATACTATATTATATTCTTTGAAAACAGAAATTGCATTTTGGCATATTAGGCATACAGCCTTTGAACCCACATGAGTAACAAAATATTTAGAAGTCCACTCGGTGTTAAAAACACGACATTCCGAATCAACTTTCCTCTTTTTCACAGCACTCATCCTGATGATCATCAAACTGTCTGCAAGAGTCAAGGAAGCGCATTTTCACCCATTCCAAATTAAAATAGCGCCCTCTGTTGCAATCAGATTGTATAGCAGTTCAAACTCATGCCTCTATAATGCGGGATTTTTTCTTCTTCTTCTTCTTTTCTCCGTGGATGTCGCGGGCCGGACTGAGACAGCCCACGGGCCGGGTCTGGCCCGCGGGCCGTAAAATGCCCATGTGTGGTGTAGTGGCTCAACAGCTCTCGGATCACTTGACTAGTAATCAACTTTTTGAACCATTTCAGTCTGCCTTTAGGGCACGTCACTCGACTGAAACCGCGCTCACTAAAGTAGTTAATGATACTCTGTTGATGATGGACTCCAATACGGCCTCGGTGCTTCTATTGTTGGACCTCAGTGCAGCATTTGACACCATCGACCATGTCATACTCCTGGATCGTCTGGAAAACCTGTTTGGCTTTACAGGGCCGGCCCACGATTGGCTGAAATCATACCTATCCGGTAGAACTCAGTGTGTCTCCTACAACAACAGTACATCCATATTCACTGACGTGAAATACGGAGTACCTCAAGGATCTGTTCTTGGACCTCTGCTTTTCTCTTTGTATATTTCTCCGATTGGTAACATTATTCGTAGCTTCGGGGTCAATTTTCACTGCTATGCGGATGATACTCAGCTCTATGTCCCGGTAAAAGTTAATGATGTTACTCAAATCGCTAATTTAGAGGCCTGCCTATCCGCTGTTAAAAGCTGGATGTCGCAAAACTTTCTGCTCTTAAATTCAGAAAAAACTGAATTGTTATTAATCGGTCCCGCACACGTTAGAAATCAGCTTGAGCAACTGACAATTAATTCCGACAATTGCGTTATCTCTCAAAGCTTAACAGCAAGAAATCTTGGTGTTAAGTTCGACTCCAACCTGTCCTTTGATCAACACATCAAAGAGATTACCAAAACTGCGTTTTTTCACTTACGGAACATATCAAAAATACGATCCAGTCTGTCCATGGCTGATGCGGAAATATTAATACACGCCTTTGTATCTTCTCGGCTTGACTATTGTAATGTACTACTGTCTGGGTTGCCCAGGGCAAGTACTCGAAGCTTACAAAAGGTACAAAATGCTGCGGCGAGGCTTTTGACCAGAACTAGAAAATATGACCACATCACCCCCGTTCTTGCGTCGCTCCACTGGCTTCCGGTCCATGTCAGATCCGACTTTAAGGTGCTGCTATTGACCTATAAGGCATTAAATGGGCTTGCACCTTCATATTTGTCTGATCTAGTTGCGCGATATGCCCCATCACGGGCACTACGGTCTACGACTGCAGGGCTCCTGTCTGTCCCCAGAGTTAAGAAAGCTGCCGGCAGCAGGGCTTTCTCGTATCGAGCTCCTTCCTTATGGAACACACTCCCGATAGAGATCAGACAATCTGAGTCTATCGAGGTGTTCAAATCTAAACTTAAGACTTATCTCTTTGAATTAACCTTTGGTTAGCGCTCGTCCACCTCTCTGCTGGCGCGCGGTCGGTGGCGGGTCACCCTGTCTGGGGTCGGTTCTCTAGCCTCTGCTGGGGGGAGTTTGCTCCGGGGTAGGTGCCGGTCTTGTGCTGTTCCGGTGGGCTGCCCTGGCCGCTCGGGCTGGGGCAAATTGGCGTCTGACGTGGGCACTGCTGCTGGGGGTGGGACCATGCCTTGCCTCCGGACAGGCGGTCGCGGCGGCCTCCGGGGCTTGGCTGGGTGGTCTTGTCGGCTGACGGGGTTGGGCTGGGGGTGGGGCGCTGGGGCGGCGGCGCTGCCTGCCGCTGTCATTGGTGTGCCCTGGGCTGGGGGTGGCCGGGGGGTGGTGGTGTCGGGGTGCGTGCTCAGGCGTCTGCAGTGGCGCCGTGCCACTGCCTGACTGGACCGTTGGTAGGGTGGAAATGGGGCATCGGGTGCAGATTGTGTAATTGGTGCACTGGTAGGTGGGTACTGCGATGTTTTTAATCGTTTGACGCGGGTGATAGAAGCAATCTATGCAATTTGCGTTTTAACTGTTTTTAAACTGTTTTAATCATTTACCCCTGCCTGGCGGTCAGCTCTGTGGCGTCGCTGTTGGCGTCTGTGTTTCGCTGCCCGGCGTCGGTGCTCCTCCGGCCCTTCCTAGCTCTGGGTGTGCCGATGGCGGCGGCGGATGCGTCGCGCCCTTTGTGCCTGGCACCTCTGGCCTTGCCTCGTGGGCTGGGCATGGCCGGTCCGGCGGGCCTGAGTGGGGCTGTGCGGGCCGCCCCTCCGGGGGATTCGGCAGTGGTTGCTCCTCGTGGCAGCGGTGTATTTGGCTATTTCCCTATTCTATACTCTATTCTCTATCTTGGCCCCGGTCCTCCTCGGGACTAGTGCCGCACTGGGGCGTGCTCTCTGGGGGCGGGGTGCTGGGGGGCAGGCTCTGGGTCTGGGGGGCTGGCGCCGATTGTGTGTCGATGGGGAACGGTAGAGTGTAATCAATGTAATTTTAATGTTAATTGTGTTCGCATTGTTATAGCGTTATTATTATCAGCCTGAGGAGCTGCCTCGGTCTCGGTTTGTCTGGGCCTGAGTACCGGCTGTCCTCCCACTGAAAATTGTCCTGCCGACGCTAATTGCATAACTGATACCATTTCCCTGACATTTGTTCTCTTTTGTTTATCTTCCATGATTGGTTGAGCGTTGCCCCGGGGGTTCTCTCCCTCCGTCTACCAAGCACTCTCCATGCTACTCGACTGACTCCGAGTTCTGTGTCGAATCAGCTGTCCTAGGAATGGATGCTCCCCGTTTGCTATTGCTTCACATCAGGATAGTACTCTTTCTACTCGCTTGCTTGTTTAATCTTTATAAATTCATTTTTGCCTTGCTCATTGGTTGCCTGTCTGTCCTCTTCCAGTTTTCCTTGGTCGTGACGAGACGGTGTGGATCTGGTCCCCCCTCCGGTTTCATCTGAGAATGGACCATCAACGCGAATGATGTGCAGTGGTCAAGGGCGCCACCTGGAGACGTGGGATGTAATCCCGGGGATGGAAACCTTAGTTTTCCCTGGTGGAGACGAGACGGTGTGGATCCTCTGGCTACATCTGAAGTCTTCCTGCATCCACACTATTCGCACTTACTTAGTATTACCATGTAATCACCTGGTCAATGATCAAATTCCTTCGTGATTTTCTCTACTTATGACATCTATTGCAGTATGTCCGTCCTGGGAGAGGGATCCCTTACTCTGTCGACTCTCCCTGAGATTTCTTCAATTTTTTATTCCCGGTAAAGGGTTTTTACTGGGAGTTTTTTCTCAGCCGAGCTAAGGGTCTAAGGGCAGGGTGTCATATTGTATCATATTGTATCATATTGTATCATATATCATATTGTATGAAATGTAAAGTCCACCGAGACAAATTTATTTGTAATTTTGGGCTATATAAATAAAACTGATTTGATTTGATTTGATTCATGTCGTTTGGTAATGGTCTGTGGTGAAGTTTTTTAAAAACCCTATATAAAAGGTGGAGGGAGTTGGAATTGGAATGTGGAAATGTAATATAGAGTTTTGGAATGTGGAATGTGGAGTTGGAATATGGAGTTGGAATAGGGTTAACCTGTTTCCCTAAGCTGGATTCGAACCTGAGACCTTTTGACTACGAGACCTGGGCTTAAACCACTAAGCCACCCAATCTGTTGGGTTAGGGTTAGGGTTAGGGTTAGGCTTAGGATAAGGGGGTTTTAACCAGGAGGGGGTTTTAACCAGGATCGCCGGAACGTCGATCGTCAAATAACTGTCCTTGAAAAGGTAAAGTTGACATTTAAAGGTGCCTACTAGACTAATTTTGGGATGGGCTTTCCTATGGTCCTACCCCCGAGGCTCTACAAGCTTTCGTTCTTTGAGTTATGAGTGTTTTTATGTTTAAAAGTTCTGTATCTCCTGAACGGAAGGTCGTAGAGACTCGGGGACAACTCCAGTGTGTTCAGCGTACCCGAATTATGTCTGACGGAAGTGGTTGGTTTTTAAGTCTGTAGGACGTACCGTTCTGGAGTTATAAGTGAAAACGTTCTCCCAATAGGAATGAATGAGCGTCATTGAAAATTTCTCAAAGTGCTGAGTCCAAAAAAAAAAAGTTCCCCCAAAAAGTGTCCAGGAGCACGTTTCATGTCGTTTGGTAATGGTCTGTGGTGAAGTTTTTTAAAAACCCTATATAAAAGGTGGAGGAGTTGGAATTGGAATGTGGAAATGTAATATAGAGTTTTGGAATGTGGAGTTGGAATATGGAGTTGGAATAGGGTTAACCTGTTTCCCTAAGCTGGATTCGAACCTGAGACCTTTTGACTACGAGACCTGGGCTTAAACCACAAGGCCACCCAATCTGTTGGGTTAGGGTTAGGGTTAGGGTTAGGATAAGGGGGTTTTAACCAGGAGGGGGTTTTAACCAGGATCGCCGGAACGTCGATCGTCAAATAACTGTCCTTGAAAAGGTAAAGTTGACATTTAAAGGTGCCTACTAGACTAATTTTGGGATGGGCTTTCCTATGGTCCTACCCCCGGGCTCTACGAGCTTTCGTTCTTTGAGTTATGAGTGTTTTTATGTTTAAAAGTTATGTATCTCCTGAACGGAAGGTCGTAGAGACTCGGGGACAACTCCATTGTGTTCAGCGTACCCGAATTATGTCTGACGGACGTTGGTTTTTAAGTCTGTAGGACGTACCGTTCTGGAGTTATAAGTGAAAACGTTCGCCCAATAGGAATGAATGAGCGTCATTGAAAATTTCTCTAAGTGCTGAGTCCAAAAAAAAAAAGTTCCCCCAAAAAGTGTCCAGGAGCACGTTTCATGTCGTTTGGTAATGGTCTGTGGTGAAGTTTTTTAAAAACCCTATATAAAAGGTGGAGCGAGTTGGAATTGGAATGTAATATAGAGTTTTGGAATGTGGAGTTGGAATATGGAGTTGGAATAGGGTTAACCTGTTTCCCTAAGCTGGATTCGAACATGAGACCTTTTGACTACGAGACCTGGGCTTAAACCACTAAGCCACCCAATCTGTTGGGTTAGGGTTAGGGTTAGGGTTAGGTTTAGGATAAGGGGGTTTTAACCAGGAGGGGGTTTTAACCAGGATCGCCGGAACGTCGATCGTCAAATAACTGTCCTTGAAAAGGTAAAGTTGACATTTAAAGGTGCCTACTAGACTAATTTTGGGATGGGCTTTCCTATGGTCCTACCCCCGAGGCTCTACGAGCTTTCGTTCTTTGAGTTATGAGTGTTTTTATGTTTAAAAGTTCTGTATCTCCTGAACGGAAGGTCGTAGAGACTCGGGGACAACTCCAGTGTGTTCAGCGTACCCGAATTATGTCTGACGGAAGTTGGTTTTTAAGTCTGTAGGACGTACCGTTCTGGAGTTATAAGTGAAAACGTTCTCCCAATAGGAATGAATGAGCGTCATTGAAAATTTCTCTAAGTGCTGAGTCCAAAAAAAAAAAGTTCCCCCCAAAAGTGTCCAGGAGCACGTTTCATGTCGTTTGGTAATGGTCTGTGGTGAAGTTTTTTAAAAACCCTATATAATAGGTGGAGGGAGTTGGAATTGGAATGTGGAAATGTAATATAGAGTTTTGGAATGTGGAATGTGGAGTTGGAATATGGAGTTGGAATAGGGTTAACCTGTTTCCCTAAGCTGGATTCGAACCTGAGACCTTTTGACTACGAGACCTGGGCTTAAACCACTAAACCACCCAATCTGTTGGGTTAGGGTTAGGGTTAGGGTTAGGTTTAGGATAAGGGGGTTTTAACCAGGAGGGGGTTTTAACCAGGATCGCCGGAACGTCGATCGTCAAATAACTGTCCTTGAAAAGGTAAAGTTGACATTTAAAGGTGCCTACTAGACTAATTTTGGGATGGGCTTTCCTATGGTCCTACCCCCGAGGCTCTACGAGCTTTCGTTCTTTGAGTTATGAGTGTTTTTATGTTTAAAAGTTCTGTATCTCCTGAACGGAAGGTCGTAGAGACTCGGGGACAACTCCAGTGTGTTCAGCGTACCCGAATTATGTCTGACGGAAGTTGGTTTTTTAAGTCTGTAGGACGTACCGTTCTGGAGTTATAAGTGAAAACGTTCTCCCAATAGGAATGAATGAGCGTCATTGAAAATTTCTCTAAGTGCTGAGTCCAACAAAAAAAAAGTTCCCCCAAAAAGTGTCCAGGAGCACGTTTCATGTCGTTTGGTAATGGTCTGTGGTGAAGTTTTTTAAAAACCCTATATAAAAGGTGGAGGGAGTTGGAATTGGAATGTGGAAATGTAATATAGAGTTTTGGAATGTGGAATGTGGAGTTGGAATATGGAGTTGGAATAGGGTTAACCTGTTTCCCTAAGCTGGATTCGAACCTGAGACCTTTTGACTACGAGACCTGGGCTTAAACCACTAAGCCACCCAATCTGTTGGGTTAGGGTTAGGGTTAGGGTTAGGTTTAGGATAAGGGGGTTTTAACCAGGAGGGGGTTTTAACCAGGATCGCCGGAACGTCGATCGTCAAATAACTGTCCTTGAAAAGG
>JAOPFK010000258.1:0-17552 GCA_026122265.1 Ammodytes dubius | reverse complement strand
GAATTTTCCCAGCAGCCAGCTAAAAAGGGGCCCCATTTGCTCACCTCCCTTTTTGTTTTCCCCCACACCCCCCTGAACGTGCCGACCCGTCCGATCTCGGAAGCCGCGGGTGGGGCCTGGTTAGTATTGGATGGGAGACCCCTGGGGAATCCCAGGTGCTGTAGCTTTTTTGAATTTGAAAAAAGCGTTCATTTGATAAATTGGAGGTAGAAACATCAAACATAAAGGGGAAAATTACTGTCACGCAGCCAGTTTAAAAAAGGGCCCACTTCCCAAACTTCCCTTTGTTACGGCCCCCCACCCTGACGTCCCGATCTCGTCCGATCTCGGAAGCCAAGAGGGTGGGCCGTTGTACTTGGAGGGGAGACCCCCGGGAAAATACCAGGTGCTGAAAGCTTTTTTGAAGTTGAAAAAAGGTTTTTCTTTTGATAAATTTTGGAGGTAGAAATCAAACTAAAAGGCAATACTGCTACAGCACCCAGTATAAAGGGCCCACTTGCTCACTTCCCTTTGTTACGGCCCCCCCCCCCCCGGGAAGTCCCCGATCTGTCCGATTCGGAGCAAGCGGGGGGGCCCTGGTTATTTTACTTGGATGGGAAAACCCCCCCGGGGGAATCCGGTGTGTAAGCTTTTTAAATTTTGAAAAAGGTTCATTTGACAATTAGGGGGGTAGAAACTAAAACATCAAAGGAAATTGCTCACGCAGCAAGCTTTAAGGGCCCACTTGTCACTCGCCTTTGCTTACGGCCCCCCCCCCCTAAACGTGCCCCGATCTGGGTTCCGTCTGGGAAGGCCCAAGCAGGGTGGGTGGTTGTATTTGGATGGGAGACGCTGGGAAAACCCGGTGCTTAAGCTTTTTTAAATTTAAAAAAAAGCGTTCATTTTGATCAATTAGGGGTAGAAACATCAAACATAAAAGGCAATACTGCTCACAGCAGCAGTAAAAAGGGGCCCCCCACTTGCTCACTTCCCTTTGTTTACGGCCACCCACCTGAACGTGCCGATCTCTTTTCCGATCTCGGAAGCCAAGCAGGGTGGGCTGGTTAGTACTTGGTGGGAGACCGCCGGGGAATCCAGGTGCTGTAAGTTTTTTTGAAGTTAAAAAAAAGCGTTCTTTTTGATCAATTGGAGGTAGAAACTTCAAACATAAAGGCAAAAAATGTCAGCAGCCAGCTTAAAGGGGCCCATTGCTACTCTGCCTTTGTTTTGGGCCACACCACCTGAACGTGCCGATTCTTTTCCGATCTGGAAACCCAAGCAGGGTGGGGGCTGGTGTATTTGGAGGGGGAGACCCCTGGGAATACCAGTGCTGTAAGCTTTTTTGAAGTTGAAAAAAGCGTTATTTGATCAATTAGGAGGTGAAACATCAAACATCAAAGGAATTACTGTCACAGCAGCCAGTTTTAAAGGGCCCACTTGTCACTCTGCTTTGCTTCGGCCACACCACCCTGAACGTGCCCGATCTCGCCCGATTGGGAACCCAAGCAGGGTCGGGCCGGGTTAGTATTGGTGGGAGACCGCCTGGGAATCCGGGTGCTGTAGTTTTTTTGAAGTTGAAAAAAGCGTTCTTTTTGATCAATTGGAGTAGAAACATCAAACATAAAAGGGGCAATTGCTCACAGCAGCCGTTTAAAAAGGGCCCCCATTTGTCATCTGCCTTTGTTACGGCCCCCCCACCCAAAACGGCCCGCCCGTCCGATTCGGAAGAAAAGCAGGGTGGGGGCCGGGTTTTTGTTTGGAGGGGAGTCCCCCTGGGAATACCGGTGCTGAAAGCTTTTTTGAAGTTAAAAAAAAGCGTTCATTTTGATCAATTAGGGGTGGGAAACATCAAACATCAAAGGAATACTGCTCAAGCAGCCAGCTAAAAAGGGGGCCCATTGTCACTCTGCCTTTGCTTCGGCCACACCACCTGAATTTGCCCGATCTCGTCCGATCTCGGAAGCCAAGCAGGGTGGGGGCCGGGTTTGTACTTGGATGGGAGCCCGCTGGGAATCCCAGGTGCTGTAGTTTTTTGAAGTTAAAAAAAGCGTTCATTTTGATAAATTAGGAGGTAAAAAACATCAAAATCAAAGGAAAATTATGCTCAAGCAGCCAGTATAAAGGGCCCACTTGTCACTCTGCCTTTGCTTACGCCACCCCACCCTGAAGTCCCCGTTGTCCGATCTCGGAAGCCAAGCAGGGTGGGGCCCTGGTTGTACTTGGATGGGAGACCGCCGGGGAATCCCGGTGCTGTAAGCTTTTTTTAAAGTTGAAAAAAGCGTTCTTTTTGATAAATTAGGGGGGTGAAACTCAAACATAAAAGGGCAATACGCTACGCAGCCAGCTAAAAAGGGGCCCCATTGTCACTCTGCCTTTGCTTACGGCCACCCCACCCTGAACGTCCCCCGATCTCGTCCGATCTCGGAACCCAAAAGCAGGGGTGGGGCCTGGTTTTACTTGGATGGGAGAACCGCCGGGAAAATACCAGGTGCTGAAAAGTTTTTTGAGTTAAAAAAAAGCGTTCTTTTTGATCAATTAGGAGGGTAAAAAACTCAAAATCAAAGGCAATACTGCTCAAGCAGCCAGCTAAAAGGCCCACTTGCTCACTCTGCCTTTGCTTACGGCACACCCCCCTAAACGTGCCCATCTCGTCGATCTGGGAAAGCCAAGCGGTGGGCCGGGTTAGTATTTGGGATGGGAGCCCGCCGGAATCCCAGGTGCTGAAGCTTTTTTGAAGTTGAAAAAGCTTCTTTTTGATCAATTGGGAGGTAGAAACAAAAAAACATAAAAGGAAATATGCCACAGCAGCCAGCTATAAAGGGGCCCCCACTTGCTCACTCTGCTTTGCTTACGGCCACACCCCCCCCCCCTGAAGTGCCCGATCTGTCGTTTCTCGGAAAAAAAAGGGGGGGGTGGTTGTATTGGATGGGAGACGCCTGGGAATACCAGGTGTGTAAGTTTTTTTTGAAGTTAAAAAAAAAGCGTTCATTTTGATCAATTAGGAGGTGAAACATCAAACAAAAAGGAAATATGTCACAGCACCCGTATAAAGGGCCCCACTTGCTCATTCTTTGCTTACGGCCACACCACCCTGAACGTCCCCGATCTCGTCCGATCTCGGAACCCAAGCAGGGTCGGCCTGGTTTTTATTTGGAGGGAAAGACCCCCCGGGGAATCCCAGGTGCTGTAAGTTTTTTAAAGTTGAAAAAGCGTTTTTTTTGTTCAATTGGAGGTAGAAACTCAAACATAAAGGGCCCCAAATATGCTAAGCAGAGCTATAAAGGGCCCACTTGCTCACTTGCCTTTGCTTACGGCCCACCCCCTAAAAAAAAAAAATGCCCGATCTGTCCGATCTCGGAACCCAAGCAGGGTCGGGCCTTTTGTTTTGGGGGGAGACCGCCGGGGAAAACCCAGGTGCTGTAAGTTTTTTGAAGTTAAAAAAAAAGCGTTCATTTTGATAAATTGGGAGGTAGAAACATCAAAAAGGCAAACTGTCACAGCAGCCAGCTAAAAGGCCCCCACTTGCTCATTGCCTTTGCTTACGGCCACCCCACCCTGAACGTGCCCGACTCGTCCGATCTGGGAAAACAAGCGGGGTGGGCCGGGTTAGTATTTGGATGGGGAGCCTGGAATTCCAGGTGCTGTAAGCTTTTTTAAGTTAAAAAAAACTTTCATTTTGATCAATTAGGGGGTAGAAACATCAAACTCAAAAATAATGTCACAGCAGCCGTATAAAGGGCCCCACTTGCTCATTGCCTTTGTTGGGGCCACACCCCCCGAAGTGCCCGATCTCGTCCGATTCGGAACCCAAGGGGGGTCGGGCTGGTTGTACTTGGATGGGAGACGCCGGGGAATCCCAGGTGTTTAAAGCTTTTTAAATTTTGAAAAGCGTTCTTTTGATAAATTTGGGGGAGGTAGAACATAAACACCCAAAGGCAATACTGTCCAGCAGCCAGTATAAAGGGCCATTGCTCACTCTGCTTTGCTTACGGCCAACCCCTGCGTGCCGTCTGTCCGATTCGGAAGCCAAGCTGGGACCTGGTTGTATTGGAGGGGAGACCTGGGATACCAGGTCTGTAACTTTTTGAAGTTAAAAAAGCGTTCTTTTGATCAATTAGGAGGTAAAACATCAAACATCAAAGGCAATACTGCTCACAGCAGCCAGTTTAAAAAGGGGGCCCCACTTGTCATTGCCTTGCTTACGGCCAAACCCTGAAGTGCCGATCTCGTCCGATTCGGAAGCCAAGCAGGGTCGGGCTGGTTGTACTTGGATGGGAGACCGCCGGGGAATCCCAGGGTGTAAGTTTTTTGAAGTTGAAAAAAGCGTTCATTTGATCAATTAGGAGGTAAAAACATCAAACATCAAGGCAATACTGCTCACGCACCCATAAAAAGGGCCCCCACTTGCTCACTCTGCCTTTGTTGGGCCCACACCCCCCTAAACGTGCCCGATCTCGTCCGATTCGGAACCCAAGCAGGGTGGGGCCTGGTTAGTCGGGATGGGGGGCCCGCCTGGGAATCCAGGTGCTGAAAGTTTTTTTGAAGTTGAAAAAAAGCGTTCTTTTTGATCAATTAGGAGGTAGAAACATAAAAAATCAAAGGCAATACTGCTAACGCAGCCGCAAAAAGGGCCCTTGCTCACTCTCCCTTTGCTTACGGCCCCCCACCCTGAACGTGCCGATTCGTCGATTCGGAACCCAAGCAGGGTGGGGCCCCTGGTTAGTATTGGATGGGAGACCCGGGGAAACCCAGGTGCTGAAAAGTTTTTTTTTGGGAAGTTAAAAAAAAGCGTTCATTTTGATAATTAGGAGGTAGAAACATCAAACATAAAGGCAATACTGCTCAAGCACCCAGTAAAAAGGGCCCACTTGCTCACTTCCTTTGCTTGGGCCCCCCACCCTGAACGTGCCCGATCTGTCCGATTGGGAAAAGCCAAGCAGGGTCGGGCCTGGTTAGTATTGGATGGGAGACCGCCTGGGAATCCCAGGTGCGTAAGTTTTTTTTTGAAGTTAAAAAAAGGTTCTTTTGATCAATTAGGAGGTAGAAACACAAACATAAAAGGCAATGCTCACAGCAGAGCTTAAAGGGCCCCACTTGCCCACTCGCCTTTGTTACGGCCCCCCACCTAAACGTGCCCGATCCTTTTCCGATTCGGAACCCAAGCAGGGTCGGGCCGGTTGACTTGGATGGGAGACGCCTGGGAATCCCAGGTGCTGTAAGTTTTTTTGAGTTAAAAAAAAAGGTTCTTTTTGATAAATTAGGGGGTTTTTAAAACATCAAAATCAAAGGCAATATGCTACAGCGCCGCTATAAAGGGCCCCCTTGCTCACTCTGCCTTTGCTTAGGGCCACACCACCCTGAAGTCCCCGATCTCTCCGATCTCGGAAGCCAGCGGGTGGGCCCTGGTTTAGTACTTGGATGGGGAGACCGCCTGGGAATACCAGGTGCTGTAAGTTTTTTGAAGTTGAAAAAAGCGTTCATTTTGATAAATTAGGAGGGTAGAAAACATCAAACATCAAGGCAATACTGCTCACAGCAGCCAGCTTAAAGGGGCCACTTGCTCACTCTGCCTTTGCTTACGGCCACCCCACCTGAAGTGCCCGATCTCGTACCGATCTCGGAAGCCAGCAGGGTCGGGCCTGGTTGTACTTGGATGGGAGACCGCCTGGGAATACAGGGCTGTAAGCTTTTTTGAAGTTGAAAAAAAGCGTTCTTTTTGATCAATTAGGAGGTAAAAAACTCAAACATCAAAGGAAATACTGCCACAGCAGCCAGCTATAAAGGGCCCACTTGCTACTCTGCCTTTGCTTCGGCCCACACCACCTGAACGTGCCGATCTCGTCCGATCTCGGAAGCCAAGCAGGGTCGGGCCTGGTTGTACTTGGATGGGAGACCGCTGGGAATACCAGGTGCTGTAAGTTTTTTTGAAGTTAAAAAAAAGGTTCTTTTGTCAATTGGGAGGTAGAAAACTCAAACTAAAGGAATATGCCCAGCACCCAGTATAAAGGGCCACTTGCCACTCTGCCTTTGTTAGGCCCACCACCTGAAGTGCCGATTGGGTCCGATCTCGGAACCCCAAGGGGGTGGGCCGGTTAGTACTTGGATGGGAGACCGCCTGGGAATACCAGGTGCTGTAAGTTTTTGAAGTTAAAAAAAGGTTCTTTTTGATCAATTGGGGAGGTAGAAATCAAACATTCAAAGGCAAAGCTCAAGCAGCCAGCAAAAAGGGGCCCACTTGCTCACTCTCCCTTTGCTTAGGGCCCCACCCACCCTGAACGTCCCCGATCTTTTCCGTTCGGGAAGCCAAGCAGGGTGGGGCCCCTGGTTGTATTGGTGGGGGGGACCGCCTGGGAATACCAGGTGCTGTAAGTTTTTTGAAGTTGAAAAAACGTTCATTTTGTCAATTAGGAGGTAGAAAACAAAAAACATCAAAGGAAAAACGCTACAGCAGAGCTATAAAAGGGCCCCATTGCTATTGCCTTTGTTACGGCCACACCCCCCTGAAGTCCCCGATTGTCCGATCTGGGGAACCCAAAGGCAGGGTGGGCGGGTTTAGTACTTGGATGGGGAGACGCCGGGGAAATCGGTGCTGTAAGCTTTTTTAAATTTGAAAAAGGTTTTCTTTTGATAATTGGGAGGTAGAAACATCAAAATTCAAAGGCAATATGCTCCAGACCCGCTAAAAAGGGGCCCCATTGTCATTGCCTTTGTTCGGCCACAAAACCCCTGACGTGCCCGATCTGTCCGATCTCGGAACCCAGCAGGGTCGGGCCTGGTTAGTATTGGATGGGAGACGCCGGGGAATCCCAGGTGTGAAAGCTTTTTTGAAGTTAAAAAAAGCGTTCATTTTGATAATTGGAGTGAAAACAAAAAAACTCAAAGGCAAATGTCACGCCCCAGCTTTAAAGGCCCCCCCCCACTTGCTCACTCTGCCTTTGTTAGGGGGCCCAAACACCTGAAGTGCCCGTCTCGTCCCGATCTGGGAAGCCAAGCAGGGTGGGGCCCTGGTTAGTATTGGATGGAGGACCGCCTGGTTCAGGTGCTGAAAGTTTTTTGAAGTTAAAAAAAAAGGTTTTTTTTTGATCAATTGGAGGTAGAAACATCAAACATCAAAGGATATGCTCCGCACCCAGCTATAAAGGGCCCATTGTCTCTCCCTTTGCTTCCCCACACCCCCTGAAGTGCCCGACTGTACCGGAAGCCAGCAGGGTCGGGCTGGTTAGTTTTGGTGGGGACCGCGGGAATCCCAGGTGCTGTAAGTTTTTTTAAAATTTGAAAAAGGTTTCATTTTGATCAATTAGGAGGTAGAAACATAAACATCAAAGGCAAATGCCACAGCGCCAGTATAAAGGGCCCATTGTACTTGCTTTGTTAGGCACACCACCCTGAAGTGGCCGTTCGCCCGATCTCGGAACCCAAGCAGGGTGGCCCCGGGTTTAGTATTTGGATGGGGGGGACCGCCTGGGAAAATTTCCGGTGCTGAAAGTTTTTTGAATTTAAAAAAAAAGGTTCTTTTTTGATCATTAGGAGGTAAAAAACTCAAACATAAAAGGAATATGTACAGCACCCGCTATAAAGGGCCCATTTGTATCCCCTTTTGCTTCGGCCACACCACCCTGAAGTCCCCCGTTCTGTCCGATTCGGAAGCAGCGGGGCGGGCGGGTTAGTATTGGTGGGAAAACCCCTGGGAATCCCGGGTGCTGAAAGTTTTTTTAAAGTGAAAAAAGCGTTCTTTTGATAATTGGAGGTAAAAGAAACATAAACATAAAAGGCAATATGTACAGCGGCAAAAAGGGCCCACTTGCTCACTCTGCCTTTGTTACGGCCACACCACCTGAATGCCCGTTCGTCCGATCTGGAAGCCAGCGGGTGGGGCCCTGGTTGTACTTGGAGGGGAGACCGCGGGGAATACCAGGGTGTAAGCTTTTTAAATTTTGAAAAAAAGGTTTTTTGATAAATTTTGGAGGTAAAGAAAATAAAACATCAAGGAAATATGTCACAGCAGCCAGCTAAAAAAGGGCCCCCCCTTGCTACTTGCCTTTGTTAGGGCCCCCACCTGAAGTGCCCGATCTCTTCGATCTCGGAACCCAAAGCGGGGGGCCCGGGTTTGTATTGGATGGGAGACCCCCGGGGAAATCCCAAGGTGCTGTAAGCTTTTTTGAAGTTGAAAAAAGCGTTTTTTTGATCAATTAGGGGGGGTTAGAAACATCAAACATCAAAGGAATCTGTCACGCACCCAGCTAAAAAGGGCCCACTTGCTCACTTGCCTTTGCTTGGCCACACCCCTGAAGTCCCCGATCTCGTCCGATTCGGAAGCAAGCGGGGTTTCGGGGGGTTGTACTTGGAGGGAGCCGCCTGGAATACAGGTGTGTAGTTTTTTGAAGTTGAAAAAAGCGTTCATTTTGATAAATTAGGAGGTAAAAACATCAAACATCAAAGGCAATACTGCTACGGGCCCCGTATAAAGGGCCCCACTTGTCCTGCTTTGTTCGGCCCCCCCTGAACGTGCCCGATTCGTCGATTCGGAAGCAAGCAGGGGGGGGGCCTGGTTGAAATTGGGAGGGGAAACCCCCCTGGGAAATCCGGTGCTGAAGTTTTTTGAAGTTGAAAAGGTTCTTTTTGATCAATTGGGAGGTAGAAACTCAAAACATAAAAGGAAAATATGCTCACAGCCCAAAATATAAAGGGCCCCTTGTATCCCCTTTTTCTTCGGCCAACCCCCTGAAGGCCCGATTGTCGATCTCGGAACCCAAAGAGGGTGGGCCCCTGGTTGTACTTGGATGGGAGCCCCCCGGGGAATACCAGGGCTGTAAGCTTTTTTGAAGTTGAAAAAGGTTCATTTTGTCAATTGGGGGTAAAAAACATCAAAATAAGGCAATTATGCTAAGCACCCGTTTAAAAAAGGGCCCCACTTGCTCATCTGCTTTCTTACGGCACACCACTGAAGTCCCCCGATTCTTTCGATTGGGAAGCAAGCGGGTCGGGCGGGTTGTACTTGGATGGGAGACCCCCTGGGTTTTACCAGGTGCTGTAAGCTTTTTTGAAGTTGAAAAAAGGTTTAAATTTTTGATCAATTGGGGTAGAAACATAAAACATAAAAAGGCAATTTATGCTCACGCAGCAGTTAAAGGGCCCCTTGTTTCCTCTGTTTGTTTTTCGGCCAACCCCCCTAAAAGTTGCCGTTCGCCCGATCCGGAACCCAAGAGGGTGGGCCTGGTTTAGTTTGGAGGGGGAGACCGCGGGATAAGGGCTGTAAGCTTTTTTAAAGTTAAAAAAAGGTTCTTTTTGACAATTAGGGGTAGAAACATCAAAATCAAAGGCAATACTGCTCAAGCAGCAGCTATAAAAGGGCCCCATTGCTCACTTGCCTTTTTTCGGCCACACCACCTGAAGTGCCGATTCGTCCGATCTGGAACCCCAAGCAGGGTGGGCCGGGTTTAGTATTGGATGGGAGACGCCGGGGAATACGGGCTGTAAGTTTTTTTAAAGTTAAAAAAAAGCGTTATTTTGATCAATTAGGAGGTAGAACATCAAACATAAAGGCAATAATGTCACAGAGAGCTATAAAGGGCCCACTTGTCACTCTGCCTTTGTTCCGGCCACACCCCCTGAACGTGCCCGATCTCGTCGTCTGGGAAAGCCAAAGCAGGGTCGGGCTGGTTGTATTGGGGGGAGCGGGTCCAGGGCTGAAAGTTTTTTTGAAGTTAAAAAAAAAAGCGTTCTTTTTGATCAATTAGGAGGTAGAAACTTTCAAAATAAAAGAAATATGTACGAGCCAGTATAAAGGGCCCACTTGTCACTTGTTTTTGTTAGGGCCACACCCCCCTGAAGTGCCGATCTCGCCCCGATTGGGAAAACCCAAGCAGGGTCGGGCCTGGTTAGTACTTGGGGGGGGGTGAGACCCCTGGGATACCGGTGTGTAAGCTTTTTGAAGTTGAAAAAAGGTTCATTTTGATCAATTGGGGGTAGAAACATCAAACATAAAAGGAAATTTACGTCCAGCAGGCTATAAAGGGCCCCCTACTTGCCTTTGCTTACGGCACACCCCTGAACGTGCCGTTTGTCCGATTGGGGGAAAGCCAAGCGGGTTTTGGGGCCCTGGTTAGTACTTGGGATGGGGCCCCCCGGGGGAAACAGGGGAAAGCTTTTTTGAAGTAAAAAAAAAGCGTTCATTTTGTCAATTAGGAGGTAAGAAACATCAAACTCAAGGCAATCTCACGCAGCAGCTAAAAAGGGCCCACTTGTCATTGCCTTTGTTACGGCCACACCCCCTGAACGTCCCCGATCTGTCCGATTGGGAAGCCAACGGGTTTGGGCTGGTTAGTTTTGGATGGGGACCCCCCGGGGATCCCAGGTGTGAAAGCTTTTTTGAATTTGAAAAAAAGGTTCATTTTGATAATTAGGGGGAGAAACTCAAACATAAAAAGGCAATATGCTCACAGCAGCAGTAAAAAGGGCCCATTTGCCATTTCCCCTTTGCTTCCGGCCACACCCCTGAACGTCCCCGATCTGTCCCGATTCGGAACCCAAGAGGGTGGGCCCTGGTTAGTACTTGGAGGGGGAGGACCGGGGGAAATCCCAGGGCTGGTAAGCTTTTTTGAAAGTTAAAAAAAAGCGTTCATTTTGATAATTGGAGGTAGAAACTCAAAATAAAAGGAAATACTGTCACACACCCAGCTTTTAAAGGGCCCATTTGTCATCTGCCTTTGTTTAGGGCCCACACCCCCCTAAACTCCCCGTCTCTTTGCTCGGACCCAAGCAGGGTCGGGCCCGGGTTTTGCTTGGATGGGAGACCGCGGGGAATACCAGGTGCTGAAAGTTTTTTAAAGTTGAAAAAAGCGTTCTTTTGAAATTGGAGGGTGAAACTCAAACAAAAGGCAATATGTCAAGCACCCAGTATAAAGGGGCCCCACTTGTCATTTGCTTTGTTCGGCCCACACCACCCTGAAGTCCCCCGATCTTTTTCCGTTCGGAACCCCAAGGGGGTCGGGCCGGGTTGTACTTGGATGGGGCCCCGTGGGAATACGGGGTGCTGTAAGTTTTTTTTGAATTTAAAAAAAGGTTATTTTGAAAAATTAGGAGGGAAAAAACCAAACATAAAAAGGCAATACTGCCCAACCCGTAAAAAGGGCCCCATTGTCATTTCTCCCTTTTTTTTCGGCCACCCCCACCCAAAAGTGCCGATTCGTCCGATTCGGAGCCAAGGGGTGGGGTGGTTAGTATTATGGGGGGAGCGGGGGAATCAGGTGCTGAAAGTTTTTTGAAGTTGAAAAAAGGTTCATTTTGATAATTAGGAGGTAAAAAACATAAACACAAAGGCAATATGCTCCAAAGCAGCCATTTTAAAAGGGGCCCCACTGCTCATTTGTTTGCTTAGGGCCCCAAACCACTAAACGTGCCCGTCTGTTCCGTCTCGGAACCCAAGAGGGTGGGCGGGTTTGTACTTGGTGGGGGCCCGCGGGGAATCCCAGGGCTGAAAGTTTTTTTTGAAGTTAAAAAAAAGCGTTCTTTTTTGATCAATTGGGGGTAGAAACATCAAACCTCAAGGCAATATGCTAAGCGCAGCTATAAAGGGCCCCTTGCTACTTGCCTTTGTTACGGCACACCCCCCTGAAGTGCCCGTTCGTGATCTGGAACCCAAGCAGGGTCGGGCGGGGTTGTACTTGGATGGGAGAGCTGGAATCCAGGTGCTGTAACTTTTTTGAAGTTGAAAAAAAGCTTTCATTTTGATCAATTGGAGGTAAAAACATCAAACATAAAAGGAATATGTAAAAGCACCCAGCTATAAGGGCCACTTGCCACTTCCCTTTTTTGTTACGGAACCCCACCTAACGGGGCCCGATTGTCCGATCTCGGAACCCAAGCAGGGCGGGCCTGGTTAGTATTGGGAGGGGAAAAAACCGCCGGGGAAACCCAGGTGCTGAAAGCTTTTTTAAATTTAAAAAAAGCGTTCATTTTGATCTTTTAGGAGGTAGAAACATAAAACAATCAAAGGCAAATGCTACGCAGCCAGCTAAAAAGGGGCCCCACTTGCTCACTTGCCTTTGTTCGGAAAACCCACCCTAAACGTGCCGTCTCGCCCCGATTCGGAAGCCAGCAGGGTGGGCGGGTTAGACTTGGATGGGAGCCGCCTGGGAATACAGGTGCTGTAAGCTTTTTGAAGTTGAAAAAAGCGTTATTTTGTTTTGGGGAGGTAGAAACATCAAAATCAAAGGAATATGTCACAGACCCAGCTTTAAAGGGCCCCATTGCTCACTCTGTTTTTGTTTTACGGCCCACCACCTGAAACGTGCCCGATCTGTCCGATCTGGGAAAGCCAAGCAGGGTGGGTGGTTAGTATTGGATGGGAGCGCCGGGAATACAGGTGTGTAGCTTTTTTGAAGTTAAAAAAAGCGTTCATTTTGATAAATTTGGAGGTGAACATCAACATAAAGGCAATACTGCTCACAGCAGAGTTAAAAAGGCCCCACTTGTCATTGTTTGTTTAGGGCCCAACCCCAAATAAAATGCCCGATTGTCGATCTGGAAAAGCCAAGAGGGTGGGCCTGGTTAGTACTTGGATGGGGGGGCCCGTGGGAATACGGTGTGTAAGTTTTTTGAAGTTAAAAAAAAGGTTCATTTTGATCAATTAGGGGGTAAAAAACATCAAAATAAAAGGCAATTTTGCTCACAGCAGGTTAAAGGGCCCATTTGTCATTGTTTTTGTTAGGGCCCCACACCCCCCTGAGTGCCGATCTGTCCGATCTCGGAAGCAAGGGGGCGGGCCCCCTGGTTAGTACTTGGAGGGAAAAACCGCCGGGGAATCCCGGGTGCTGTAAGTTTTTTTTAAAGTTGAAAAAAAAGCGTTTTTTTTGATAATTAGGGGGTTAAAAACCCCCCCCCCCCCCCCCCCCCCCCCCCCCCCCCCCCCCCCCCCCCCCCCCCCCCCCCCCCCCCCCCCCCCCCCCCCCCCCCCCCCCCCCCCCCCCCCCCCCCCCCCCCCCCCCCCCCCCCCCCCCCCCCCCCCCCCCCCCCCCCCCCCCCCCCCCCCCCCCCCCCCCCCCCCCCCCCCCCCCCCCCCCCCCCCCCCCCCCCCCCCCCCCCCCCCCCCCCCCCCCCCCCCCCCCCCCCCCCCCCCCCCCCCCCCCCCCCCCCCCCCCCCCCCCCCCCCCCCCCCCCCCCCCCCCCCCCCCCCCCCCCCCCCCCCCCCCCCCCCCCCCCCCCCCCCCCCCCCCCCCCCCCCCCCCCCCCCCCCCCCCCCCCCCCCCCCCCCCCCCCCCCCCCCCCCCCCCCCCCCCCCCCCCCCCCCCCCCCCCCCCCCCCCCCCCCCCCCCCCCCCCCCCCCCCCCCCCCCCCCCCCCCCCCCCCCCCCCCCCCCCCCCCCCCCCCCCCCCCCCCCCCCCCCCCCCCCCCCCCCCCCCCCCCCCCCCCCCCCCCCCCCCCCCCCCCCCCCCCCCCCCCCCCCCCCCCCCCCCCCCCCCCCCCCCCCCCCCCCCCCCCCCCCCCCCCCCCCCCCCCCCCCCCCCCCCCCCCCCCCCCCCCCCCCCCCCCCCCCCCCCCCCCCCCCCCCCCCCCCCCCCCCCCCCCCCCCCCCCCCCCCCCCCCCCCCCCCCCCCCCCCCCCCCCCCCCCCCCCCCCCCCCCCCCCCCCCCCCCCCCCCCCCCCCCCCCCCCCCCCCCCCCCCCCCCCCCCCCCCCCCCCCCCCCCCCCCCCCCCCCCCCCCCCCCCCCCCCCCCCCCCCCCCCCCCCCCCCCCCCCCCCCCCCCCCCCCCCCCCCCCCCCCCCCCCCCCCCCCCCCCCCCCCCCCCCCCCCCCCCCCCCCCCCCCCCCCCCCCCCCCCCCCCCCCCCCCCCCCCCCCCCCCCCCCCCCCCCCCCCCCCCCCCCCCCCCCCCCCCCCCCCCCCCCCCCCCCCCCCCCCCCCCCCCCCCCCCCCCCCCCCCCCCCCCCCCCCCCCCCCCCCCCCCCCCCCCCCCCCCCCCCCCCCCCCCCCCCCCGGGGGGGGGGGGGGGGGGGGGGGGGGGGGGGGGGGGGGGGGGGGGGGGGGGGGGGGGGGGGGGGGGGGGGGGGGGGGGGGGGGGGGGGGGGGGGGGGGGGGGGGGGGGGGGGGGGGGGGGGGGGGGGGGGGGGGGGGGGGGGGGGGGGGGGGGGGGGGGGGGGGGGGGGGGGGGGGGGGGGGGGGGGGGGGGGGGGGGGGGGGGGGGGGGGGGGGGGGGGGGGGGGGGGGGGGGGGGGGGGGGGGGGGGGGGGGGGGGGGGGGGGGGGGGGGGGGGGGGGGGGGGGGGGGGGGGGGGGGGGGGGGGGGGGGGGGGGGGGGGGGGGGGGGGGGGGGGGGGGGGGGGGGGGGGGGGGGGGGGGGGGGGGGGGGGGGGGGGGGGGGGGGGGGGGGGGGGGGGGGGGGGGGGGGGGGGGGGGGGGGGGGGGGGGGGGGGGGGGGGGGGGGGGGGGGGGGGGGGGGGGGGGGGGGGGGGGGGGGGGGGGGGGGGGGGGGGGGGGGGGGGGGGGGGGGGGGGGGGGGGGGGGGGGGGGGGGGGGGGGGGGGGGGGGGGGGGGGGGGGGGGGGGGGGGGGGGGGGGGGGGGGGGGGGGGGGGGGGGGGGGGGGGGGGGGGGGGGGGGGGGGGGGGGGGGGGGGGGGGGGGGGGGGGGGGGGGGGGGGGGGGGGGGGGGGGGGGGGGGGGGGGGGGGGGGGGGGGGGGGGGGGGGGGGGGGGGGGGGGGGGGGGGGGGGGGGGGGGGGGGGGGGGGGGGGGGGGGGGGGGGGGGGGGGGGGGGGGGGGGGGGGGGGGGGGGGGGGGGGGGGGGGGGGGGGGGGGGGGGGGGGGGGGGGGGGGGGGGGGGGGGGGGGGGGGGGGGGGGGGGGGGGGGGGGGGGGGGGGGGGGGGGGGGGGGGGGGGGGGGGGGGGGGGGGGGGGGGGGGGGGGGGGGGGGGGGGGGGGGGGGGGGGGGGGGGGGGGGGGGGGGGGGGGGGGGGGGGGGGGGGGGGGGGGGGGGGGGGGGGGGGGGGGGGGGGGGGGGGGGGGGGGGGGGGGGGGGGGGGGGGGGGGGGGGGGGGGGGGGGGGGGGGGGGGGGGGGGGGGGGGGGGGGGGGGGGGGGGGGGGGGGGGGGGGGGGGGGGGGGGGGGGGGGGGGGGGGGGGGGGGGGGGGGGGGGGGGGGGGGGGGGGGGGGGGGGGGGGGGGGGGGGGGGGGGGGGGGGAAAATACCGGGGTGTAAGCTTTTTGAAGTTAAAAAAAGCTTTCTTTTGAAAAATTAGGGGGTTTGAAAATCAAACAAAAAAGGGCATACTGCTCACAGCAGCCGTATAAAGGGCCCCACTTGCTACTCTGCTTTGCTTACGGCCACACCACCCTGAAGTGCCCGTCTCGTCCGACTCGGAAGCAAGCAGGGTTGGGGGCCCCTGGTTGTACTTGGGGGGGGACCGCTGGGAATACCAGGTGCTGTAAGTTTTTTTAAATTAAAAAAAAGCGTTATTTTGATCAATTAGGAGGTAGAAACTAAACAAAAAAGGCAATATGCTCACAGACCCAGCTAAAAAGGGCCCCATTGCTCACTTCCCTTTGCTTCGGCCACACCCCTGAACGTCCCGATCTCTCGTTCGGAAGCAAGAGGGTGGGCTGGTTGTATTGGTGGGAGACCCCCTGGGAATCCCAGGTGCTGTAAGCTTTTTTAAAGTTAAAAAAAAGGTTCATTTTTGATAATTAGGAGGTAAAAAAATCAAACATAAAAGGAAATTATGCTCACAGCAGCCAGCTATAAAGGGCCCCCTTGTTACTCGCCTTTTGTTAGGCCCACCCACCCTAAACGTCCCCCGATCTGCCGTTGGGAAAGCCAAGAGGGTGGGGCCCCTGGTTAGTACTTGGAGGGAGACCCCTGGGAAATACGGGTGTTTTAAAGCTTTTTTGAATTTGAAAAAAGCTTTCTTTTTATAATTAGGAGGTAGAAACTCAAACATAAAAGGGCAATACTGCTCACAGCAGCAGTATAAAGGGCCCACTTGCTCACTCTGCCTTTGCTTACGGCCACACCCTAAAAGTCCCCGATCTCGTCCGGGATTGGGAAGCAAGCAGGGTGGGGCCGGTTTGTACTGGATGGGAGGACCGCCTGGGAATACAGGTGCTGTAAGCTTTTTTGAAGTTGAAAAAAGCGTTCATTTTGATCAATTAGGAGTTAGAAACATCAAACATCAAAGGCAATACTGCTCACAGCAGCAGCTATAAAGGGCCCACTTGCTCACTCTGCCTTTGCTTACGGCCACACCACCTGACGTGCCCGATCTCGTCGATCTCGGAAGCCAAGCAGGGTCGGGCCTGGTTAGTACTTGGATGGGAGACCGCCTGGGAATACAGGTGCTGTAAGCTTTTTTGAAGTTGAAAAAGCGTTCATTTTTAATAGGAGGAAAGAAACTCAACATCAAAGGATTGCTCACAGCAGCAGCTATAAGGGCCATTGCTCACTCTGCCTTGCTTCGGCACACACTGAACGTGCCGATCTGTCCGATTCGGAAGCAAGCAGGGTGGGTGGTTGTATGGAGGGAGCGCCTGGGAATACAGTGTGTAGCTTTTTTGAAGTTGAAAAAAGCGTTCATTTTGATCAATTGGAGGTAGAAACTCAACATAAAGCAATACTGCTCACAGCAGCCGTATAAGGCCCATTCTCATTGTTTGCTTACGGCAACCCCCTGAAGTGCCCGATCTCGCGATCTCGGAAGCCAAGCAGGGTGGCCCGGTTGTACTTGGTTTGGAGGACGTGGGAATACGGGTTGCTGTAAGCTTTTTTGAAAGTTGAAAAGCGTTAAATTTGATCAATTAGGAGTAGAAACTAAAATCAAAGGCAATCTGCTCACGCAGCCGCTATAAAGGGCCCACTTGTCATTCCCTTTGTTACGGCCACACCCCTGAACGTGCCGATCTGTCCGATCTGGAAGCAAGAAGGGCGGGCCTGGTTAGTACTTGGATGGGAGACCGCCTGGGAATCCCAGGTGCTGTAAGCTTTTTTTGAAGTTGAAAAAAGCGTTCATTTTGTCAATTAGGAGGTATAGAAAATCAAATCAAAGGCAAACTGCTCAAGCGAAGTATAAGGGGCCCATTGCTCACTCTGCCTTTGTTAAAGGCCACCACCTGAACGGCCGATTTTCGTCCGATTCGGAAAGGCAAGCAGGGTCGGCCCTGGTTAGAAATTGGAATGGGAGACGCCTGGGAATACAGGTGTTTGTAAGCTTTTTTGAAGTTAAAAAACGTTCATTTTGATCAATTAGGATAGAACTCAAAATCAAGGAAATATGCTCACAGCAGCCTGCTATAAAGGGCCCACTTGCCCCACTCTGCCTTTGTTACGGCACACACCTGAGTTGCCGATTGTCCGATTGGGAAAGCCAAGAGGGTCGGGCTGGTTAGTACTTGGATGGGAGTCCCCCTGGGATACAGGTGCTGAGCTTTTTTAAAGTTGAAAAAAAGATGTTCATTTTGATCAATTAGGAGAGAGAAGCAAACTCAAGAAAACCCTGAACGGGCCCAAAAAGGGCCCTTTTTTTTGGCTTAGGCCAATTGAAGGGGAAAACTCATAAAAAACCAAGCGGGGGGCCGGGTTATTTTTTTTAA
>JAOPFK010000257.1:0-18474 GCA_026122265.1 Ammodytes dubius | reverse complement strand
GTTTTTATTTTTAAAAAGTTCTGTATTCCTGAACGGAAGGGTCGTAGAGACTCGGGGACAACTCCAGTTGTTCAGCGCCCCAAATTTGTCTGAGGAAGTTGGTTTTTTAAGTTGTAGGGTCCCGTTCTGGAGTTAAAAGTGAAAATTTTTTCGCCCAATGGGAAAGGGAATGGCGTCATTAAAAATTTTGTCTGAGTCCAAAAAAAAAAATTTCCCCCAAAAAAAGTGTCCAGGGCACGTTTCATGTCTTTTGGGTAATGGTCTGGGGTGAAGTTTTTTAAAAACCCTATATAAAAGGTGGGGGAGTTGGAATTGGAATGTGAAATGTAATATGATTTTTGGAATGGGGGAATTTTTGGAAAAGTTGGGAATAGGGTTAACCGTTTCCCAAAAGTGGATTCGAACCTGGACCTTTTGACTAGGGAAAAATGGGCTTAAAAACCTAAGCCCCCCCAACCTGTGGTTAGGGTTAGGGTTGGGTTAGGTTATGTTTAAGGGGTTTTTTTTAAAGGGGGGGTTTTAACCAGGATCGGGAACGTTCGTCGTCAAATAATGCCCTTGAAAGGTAAAGTTGACATTTAAAGGTGCCTACTAGATTTATTTTGGGTTGGGTTTTCCCCTTATGGTCCACCCCGGGCTTCGAGCTTTCGTTCTTTGGTTTTTGAGTGTTTTTATGTTTAAAAGTTTGTATCCTGAAGGAGGTCGTGAGACCGGGGACAACCCCAGGTGTTCAGCGTCCCCGATTATGTTGGGAATTTGGTTTTTTAAGTTGTAGGCGTCCTTTTGGAGTTATAAGTGAAAACGTTTTTCCCCCATGGGAGATATGAGCGTCATTGAAAAAAGTGCTGAGCCAAAAAAAAAAGTTCCCCCAAAAAGGTCCAGGAGACGTTCATGTTTTTTGGTAATGGTCTGTGGTGAAGTTTTTTAAAAACCCTATAAAAAGGTGGAGGGATTTGGGAAAAATTGGGGAATGTGGAAATGTAATATAGGTTTTGGAATGGGGGAATGTGGGTTGGAATAGGGTTACCTGTTTCCCTGTGGTTTCAAACCCTGGGCCTTTTGTTACGAGCCCTGGGCTTAAACCACTAGCCCCCCAACCTGTGGGTTAGGGTTAGGGTTAGGGTTGGCTTTGAAAGGGGGTTTTAACCGGAGGGGGTTTTAACCGGATCGCCGGAACGTCGATGTCAAATAACTGTCCTGAAAGGTAAAAGTTGCATTTAAAGGGCCTATGACAAATTTTTGGGTGGGTTTTCCCTATGGTCCCCCCCCCGGGTTACGAGCTTTCGTTCTTTGATTTTTGAGTGTTTTTTGTTTAAATTCGTTCTTACGGAAGGTCGTAGAGCTCGGGGGAAAAATCCGGTGTTGGGGCGTCCCGATTATGTCTGACGGAAGTTGGTTTTAAGTTGTAGGGTACCGTTCTGGAGTTATAAGTGAAAACGTTGCCCAATAGGAATAATGGTTTTCTTTGAAAATTCTCAAGTGCTGAGTCCAAAAAAAAAAAATTTCCCCCCAAAAAGTGTCCAGGAGCACGTTTCATGTCGTTTGGAAATGGTTGTGGTGAAATTTTTTTAAAACCCTTTAAAAAAGGTGGAGGGGTTGGAATTGGAATGTAAATTAATTGATTTTTGGAATGGGGAAATGTGGAGTTGGAATTGGGTTAACTGTTTCCCTAGCTGGATTGCCCTGAGCCCTTTTTGCTAAAAAAGACCGGGGTTAACCACTAGCCACCCAACCTGTGGGGTTTGGGGTTGGGTTAGGGTTGGCTTATAAAGGGGGGGGTTTTTTTAACCGGGGGGTTTTTTAAACCCAGGATCGCCGGAACGTCGATCGTAAAAAAACTGTCTTGAAAAGGAAAAGTTGAATTTAAAGGTGCCACTATTTAGATTAAATTTTGGGATGGGCCTTTCCTATGGTCCTACCCCGAGGCTCTACGAGCTTTCGTTCTTTGTGTTATGAGTGTTTTTATTTTTTAAAAGTTCTGTATCTCCTGAAGGGAAGGTCTTTTAGGGGATCGGGGACAACTCCAGTGTGTTCAGCGTACCCGAATTATGTCTGACGGAAGTTGGTTTAAAGTCTGTAGGACGTTCCCGTTTGGAGTTTAAGGGGAAAACGTGTCGCCCAATAGGAATGAATGAGCGTTCATTGAAAAAGTGCTGAGTCCAAAAAAAAAAGTTCCCCAAAAAGTGTCAGGAGACGTTTACATGTCTTTTTGGTAATGGTCTGTGGTGAAGTTTTTTTAAAAAACCCTATATAAAAGGTGGAGGGATTTGGAATTGGAAATGTGGAAATTTTAATATAGAGTTTTGGAATGGGGAAATTTGTGGAGGGTTGGAATAGGGTTAACCTGTTTCCCTAAGCTGGATTCGAACCTGAGACTTTGACTACGAGACCTGGGTTTAAAACCACTGGGGCCCCCAACCTGTGGGTTAGGGTTAGGGTTAGGGTTAGGTTATGTTTAAGGGGGTTTTAACCAGGGGGGGGTTTTTAAAACCCAGGATCGCCGGAACGTCGATCGTCAAATAACTGTCTTGAAAGGTAAATTTGGGACATTTAAAGGGGGCCTACTAGATAATTTTGGGATGGGCTTTCCTATGGTCCTACCCCCGAGGCTTACGAGCTTTCGTTCTTTGGTTATGAGTGTTTTTTGTTTAAAAGTTCTGTATCTCCTGAACGGAAGGTCGTAGAGACTCGGGGACAACTCCAGTGTGTTAGCGTACCGAATTATGTCTGACGGAATTTGGGTTTTTAAGTCTGTAGGTCGTACCGTTCTGGAGTTATAAGTGAAAACGTTGCCCATAGGAATGACATGAGCTTTCATTGAAAATTCTCTAAGTGCTGAGTCCAAAAAAAAAAGTTCCCCAAAAGTGTCAGGAGCACGTTTCATGTCGTTTGGTAATGGTCTGTGGTAAAGTTTTTTAAAAACCCTATATAAAAGGGGGAGGGGGAGGGGGGGGGGGGGGGGGGGGGGGGGGGGGGGGGGGGGGGGGGGGGGGGGGGGGGGGGGGGGGGGGGGGGGGGGGGGGGGGGGGGGGGGGGGGGGGGGGGGGGGGGGGAAAAAAAAAAAAAAAAAAAAAAAAAAAAAAAAAAAAAAAAAAAAAAAAAAAAAAAAAAAAAAAAAAAAAAAAAAAAAAAAAAAAAAAAAATTAAAAATCTTAAAGTGTGAGTCCAAAAAAAAAATTTCCCCCCAAAAAAGTGCCCAGGAGCAGTTTCATGTCGTTTGGTAATGGTCTGTGGTGAAGTTTTTTTAAAAAAAACCCTTTTAAAAAAGGGGAGGGATTTGGGAAATTTGGAATGTGGAATTTTAATATGGGTTTTTGGGAATGGGGAATTTTGTGGAAGGGGTTGGAAAGGGTTTAACCCTTTTCCCCCTGATGGATTGAATGAGACTTTTGACTACAAGACCCTGGGTTTAAACCATAGCCCCCAAAAGTAGGTTTAGGGTTGGGTTTAGGGTTGGCTTATGAAAAGGGGGGGTTTTTTAACCCGGGGGGGGGGGTTTTTAAAGGATCCCGGAAGTTCGTGTCAAAAAATGCCCTTGAAAAGGAAAAAGTTGACATTTAAAGGTGCCTATAGAAAATTTTGGGATGGGCTTTTTATGGCCCTAGAGGCTTACGAGCTTTCGTTTTTTGATTTATGAGTGTTTTTATGTTTAAAATTTTGTTTTCCCCTGAGGGGAAGGTCGTGGACTGGGGAAAACTCCAGGTTTCGGCCCCCGAATTAGTCTGACGGAATTTGGTTTTAAAAGTTGTAGGAAAACGTCCCCGTTTTGGGGGTTTTAAAGTGAAAACGTTCGCCCAAAAATAGGAAAATGAAGGAGGGGGTAGGGGGTTTTTCATTTAAAGGTGTGGTCCAAAAAAAAAAGTTCCCAAAAAGGTCCAGGAGCACGTTCATGTTTTTTGGGGTAAGGTTGTGGTAAATTTTTTTTAAAAACCCTATATAAAAAGGTGGGGGGAGTTGGAATTGGAATGTGGAAAGAATATAGAGTTTTGGAATGGGTTTGGATTGGAAAAGAGTTGGAATAGGGTTAACTGTTTCCCTAGCTGGATTCAAACCCTAGACCTTTTGATACGAGCCCTGGGTTAAACCATAACCCCCAAAACCGGGAGGTTAGGGTTAGGGTTTTTTAGGTTATGAAAGGGGGGTTTTTAAACCCAGGGGGGGGTTTTTTAACAGGTCGCCGGAACGTCGATCGTAAATAATGCCCTTGGGAAAAGGAAAAGTTGAATTTAAAGGTCCCTCTAGACAAATTTTTGGGGGGGTTTCCCTATGGCCTACCCCCGAGGCTTAGAGCTTTGTTCTTTGAGTTTGGTGTTTTTATTTTTAAAAAGTTCTGTATCTCTGAACGGAAGGCGTGAGACTCGGGGAAACCCAACCTTTTTTTTTTTCAATTTGGAAATTTCCCCCAAAAATAAAAAAGTTCCCCCAAAAAGTGCCCAGGAGCAGTTTTGTCTTTTGGGTTTATGGTTGGGGTGAATTTTTTAAAAAAACCCTTTTAAAAAAGGGTTGGAGGGAGTTGGGAAATTGGAAGTGGAATGTAATATAGATTTTTGGAATGTGGAATTTGGAGTTGGAATAGGGGGTTAACCCTGTTTCCTAGGGGGATTCGACTGAGCCCTTTTGATACGAGACTGGGTTTTAACCACAGCCCCCCAACCCTGGGGGTTTAGGGTTGGGGAGGGTTGGGTTTTTTATGATAAGGGGGGTTTTTAACCAGGAGGGGGTTTTAACCAGGATGCGGAACGTCGTGTCAAATAAGTCCTTGAAAGGTAAGTTGAATTTAAAGGTCCCTATAGACTAATTTTGGGATGGGCTTTCCTATGGCCCTACCCCCGAGGCTTACGAGCTTTGTTCTTTGAGTTATGAGTTGTTTTTATGTTTAAAAGTTCTGTATTTTCCTAAACGGAAGGTCGTAGAGACTCGGGGACAACTCCGTGTGTTCAGCGTCCCCAAATTTAAATGTCTGACGGAAGTTGGTTTAAGTCTGTAGGACGTACCGTTCTGGAGTTATAAGTGAAAACGTTGGCCCAATAGGAATGAATGAGCGTCATTGAAAATTTCTCTAAGTGCTGAGCCCAAAAAAAAAAAAGTTCCCCAAAAAAGTTTTCCAGGAGCACGTTTCATGTCGTTTGGTAATGGTCTGTGGTGAAGTTTTTTAAAAACCCCTATATAAAAGGTGGAGGGAGTTGGAATTTGGGAAATGTGGAAATTTTAATATAGAGTTTTGGGAATGGGGAAATGGAATTGGAGTTGGAATAGGGTTAACCTGTTTCCCTAGCTGGATTCGAACCTGAGACCTTTGATACGAGACCTGGGCTTAAACCACTAAGCACCCAACCTGTGGGGTTTAGGGTTTAGGGTTAGGGTTAGGCTTATGATAAGGGGGTTTTAACCAGGAGGGGGTTTTAACCAGGATCGCCGGAACGGTCGATCGTCAAATAACTGCCCTTTGAAAGGTAAAGTTGACATTTAAAGGTGCCTACTAGACTAATTTTGGGATGGGCTTTCCTATGGTCCTACCCCGAGGCTCTACGAGCTTTCGTTCTTTGGTTATGAGTGTTTTTATGTTTAAAAGTTCTGTATCTCCTGAACGGAAGGTCGTAGAGACTCGGGGACAACTCCAGTGTGTTCAGCGTACCCGAATTATGTCTGACGGAATTTGGGTTTTTTAAAGTCGTGGGAAATTTTTACCGTTTGGATTTATAATGGAAAACGTTGCCCCCTAATAGGAATGAATAAAGGCTTCATTGAAATTTTAAGGGAGTCCAAAAAAAAAAAGTTCCCCCAAAAGTGTCCAGGGCACGTTTCATGTTTTTGGTTTAATGGTCTGTGGTAAATTTTTTAAAAAACCCCTTTTTAAAAAAGGGTTGGAGGGATTTGGGGGAATTGGAATGGGGGAAAAAAGTAATTTTGATTTTTGGGAAATGGGGAATTTGGAGTTGGGGAATTGGGTTTTAACCTGTTTCCCTAAGCTGGATTGAACCTGAGCCCTTTTTTGACTAGGGAGCCCTGGGCTTAAACCACTAAGCCCCCCAAAACCCTGTGGGGTTTGGGGGGGTTTGGGTTAGGCTTTGATAAGGGGGTTTTTAAAACAGGGGGGGGTTTTAACCAGGATCCCCGGGGAAGGGTCGATCGAAAATTAACTGTCCTTGAAAAGGAAAAAGTTGCATTTAAAGGTGGCCTTTACTGACTAATTTTGGGGGGGGGTTTTCCCTATGGGTTCCTACCCCCGAGGCTCTACGAGCTTTCGTTTTTGAGTTATGAGTGTTTTTATTTTTTAAAAGTTCTGTAATCTCCTGAAAGGGGGGGGGAAAAAAGGTTTTGGGGGTAGTTAGGACTTTTCGGGGACAAAAATTTTTTTCCCCAAAGGTTTGGGGTCCAAAAAAAAAAAAAGTTCCCCCAAAAAAGTGTCCGGGAGCCGTTTCATGTCTTTTGGTAATGGTCTGTGGTGAATTTTTTTAAAAAAACCCTATAAAAAAAGGTGGGGGGGAGTTGGAATTGGTTTTGTGGAAATGAAATATAGATTTTTGGGAAAATTTTTGGGTTGGAAAATTGGATTTGGGAAAATGGGGTTTTAACTGTTTCCCTGAGTGGATTCAAACCCTGAGCCCTTTTTGGGACTACGAGACCGGGGTTTTAAAAACCCCACTGGCCCCCCCAACCTGTGGTTTGGGGTTAAAGGGTTAAGGGTTGGGCTTTGAAAAGGGGGTTTAACCAGGGGGGTTTTTTTAAACCGGATCGCCGGAAAGGGGCGATGGGTAAAATTTAACTGTCCTTGGGGAAGGTAAAGTTGACTTTTAAAGGTGCTACTAGCTAATTTTGGGATGGGTTTCCTATGGTCCTCCCCCCGAGGCTCTACGAGTTTTTTCTTTAGTTATGAGTTTTTTTTATGTTTAAAATTTTGTACCCTCCTAAACGGAAGGTGGGTTAGTAGACTGGGGGACAACTCCATTTGTGTTCAGCTTTCCCGAAATTTAGTCTGACGGAATTTGGGTTTTTTAAGTCTGTAGGGGACTTTAAGTTCTGGAGTTTTTAAAGGTAAAACGTTCCCCAAAATAGGAATGAAAGGAGCGCCATTGAATATTTTTAAAGTGCTGAGTCCAAAAAAAAATTTCCCCCCAAAAATGGCCCAGGACCCTTTTCATGTCGTTTGGTTTGGTCTGTGGTAAAGGGTTTTTTTAAAAAACCCTAAATAAAAGGTGGAGGGATTTGGGAAATTTGGGAAATTGTGGAAATTTTAATAAAAGATTTTTGGGGAATTTTTGGAATGTGGATTTGGGAAAATAGGGTTAAAGGGTTTCCCCCTAAGTGGATTCAAAACCTGAGACCTTTTGATACGAGACCTGGGTTTAAAACCACTAAGCCACCCATACCTGTGGTTTTTTGGGGTTTTTGGGTTGGGGTTTTAGGCTTATGAAAAGGGGGTTTTAAACCCAGGGGGGGGTTTTAAAACGGGATCGGGAAAGTCGATCGTAAAATAACTGTCCTTAAAAAGGGTTTAAAGTTGACTTTTTAAAGGTTTTAGGCCTACTAGACAAATTTTGGGATGGGTTTTTCCTTTTGGGTTTCCTACCCCGGGGGCTCTCGAGCTTTCGTTCTTTGATTTTATGATTGTTTTTATGTTTAAAAAGTTTCTGTATTCCTAAAAGGGAAAGGGTCTTTAGGACTCGGGGACAACTCCAGTGTTTTTCGGGTTACCCGAATTATGTTGACGGAAGTTTTTTTTAAAAGTTGTAGGGACGTACATTTTCTGGGTTTTAAGTGAAAACGTTCCCCCCAAAGGAATGAATGAGGGGTCATTAAAAAAAGTGCGGGATTTCCAAAAAAAAAAAATTTCCCCCCAAAAAGTGTCCAGGAGCACGTTTCTTTGTGGGTTGGGGTAATGGTCTGTGGTGAGTTTTTAAAAACCCTATATAAAAGGGGGAAAAGGGGGATTTGGAAATTTGGAAGTGGAAAAGGAAATATAGATTTTTTGGAATGTGGAATTTGGATTTGGGAATAGGGTTAAGGGGTTTTTTTTCCCCAAGCTGGATTCGAACCTGAGTTTTTTTGGGGATTTAGAAAACCGGGGTTTAAAACCCCCTAACCCCAACCTGTATTTTTTGGGGTTGGGGTTTTGGGTTAGGCTTAGGGAAAAGGGGGTTTTAACCAGGGGGGGTTTTTAAAACCAGGACCCCGGGGGGAAGTTCGATCGTCAAAAATGTCCTTTAAAAAGGTAAAGTTGGACTTTTAAAAGGTCCCTACTGCCCAATTTTGGGGGGGCTTTCCTATGGCCCTACCCCCGAGGTTACGAGCTTTCGTTCTTTGAGTTAGGAAGTGTTTTTATTTTTAAAAGTTCTGTATCCCCTGAAGGAAAGGTGTAGAATCGGGGGAAAACTCCGGGGGTTTTCAGCGTACCCGAATTATGTCTGACGGAATTTGGGTTTTTTAAGTCGGGTAGGACGTACCGTTTGGAGTTAAAAAGGGGGAAAACTTTTTCCCCTGATGGGAAATGTATGAGGTCATTAAAAATTTCTCAAAGTGCTGGGGCCCAAAAAAAAAAAAGTTCCCCAAAAAGTGTCCGGGAGCCATTTCATGTCTTTTTTGGTAATGGTCTGTGGTGGGGTTTTTTAAAAAAAACCCTTATAAAAGGTGGAGGGGGGGTTGGGGAATTTGGAAATGTGGAAATGAAATTTATAGAGTTTTGGAAAGGGGGTTGGAAATGGAGTTGGAATGGGGTTTAAAACCTGTTTCCCTAAGTTGGTTCAAAACCCCTGAGCCCTTTTGACTACGGGGAACCTGGGTTTTAAACCCAACTAAGCCCACCCAACCCTGTGGGTTTTAGGGTTGGGTTGGGGTTAAAGGCTTATGGATAAGGGGGTTTTAACCAGGGGGGTTTTTTTTAAACCAGGATGCCGGCAACTCGATCGTAAAATTAACCTTTTTTTTGGGAAAAGGGTTTTAAATTTGACTTTTAAAAGGTGCCTACTAGACTAATTTGGGATGGGTTTTAAAATGGTCCTCCCCCCGAGGCTTACGAGCTTTCGTTTTTTGAGTTATGAGGTTTTTTTTTTTTGTTTAAAATTTTTCTTTTATCTCCTGAAGGAAGGTCGTGGGAAAATCGGGGACAACCCCAGTGTTTCGGGCCGTCCCCAAATTATGTCGGGCGGGGGGGGTTTTTTAAGTCTGTGGCCCGGTCCCGTTTGGAGTTATAAGTGAAAACTTTTTTGGCCCAATAGGAATAAAGGGAGCGTAAAAAAATTTTTTAAAGTGCTGAGCCCAAAAAAAAAAAATTTCCCCCAAAAAAATTTGCCCAGGAGCACGTTTCATGTCTTTTGGAAAGGGTTTCTTGGGGGTTTGAAATTTTTTTAAAAACCCCTTATAAAAAAAGGGGGGAGGGATTTGGAAATTTGGGAAATTTGTGGAAATGAAATATAGTTTTTTGGAAATGGGGAAAATTTGGGTTGGAATGGGGTTTAAACCCTTTGTTTCCCTAACCCGGGTTTCAAACCCTGAGCCCTTTTTGATTTACGGCCGGGTTTTTAAACCATTTAACACCCCCCTGTAGGTTTAGGGGGGTTTTGGGGGGTTTTGGGTTTTTAGGCTTTTGAAAAGGGGGGGGTTTTTTAAACCAGGGGGGGGTTTTTTTAAACCCAGGATCGCCGGAACGTTCGATCGCCCAAAATAACTGTCCTTGAAAGGTAAAGTTGACTTTTTTAAAAGGTGCCAAATTTGACTTTTTTTTGGGATGGGTTTCCCTATGGTCCTACCCCCGAGGCTCTGGGAGTTTTCGTTCTTTGAGTTATGAGTTTTTTTTTATGTTTAAAAGTTTTTGTAACCCTTAAGGAAGGTGGGAAAGGATCGGGGAAAAATCCAGTGTTTTCAGGTCCCCCGAATTTTAATTGTCTGAGGGAAAATTTGGGTTTTTAAGTCTGTGGATTTACCGTTCTGGAGTTATAAGGGGAAACGTTCGCCCAATAGGAATGAATGACCCGTCATTAAAAAAGTGCTGGGGCCAAAAAAAAAAAGTTCCCCAAAAAAAGTGTCCAGGAGACGTTTTTTTTTGGGGTTTGGTAATGGTCTGTGGTAAAAGTTTTTTAAAAACCCCTTTTTATAAAAGGGGGGAGGGAGTTGGGTTTTTGGGGTTTTGGGGAAAATTGTAATTTTGATTTTTGGAATTTTGGTTTTGGGGCGTTGGAATAGGGTTTAAAACCTTTTTTCCCTAGCTGGTTTCAAACCTGGGGCCCTTTTTGATCGAGACCGGGGGTTTTAAACCATTTCCCACCCAACCTGTGGGGTTTTTGGGTTTGGGTTGGGGTTTTGGCTTATGAAAAGGGGGGGTTTTTTTCCCCCAGGGGGGTTTTTTAAAACCAGGATCGCCGGAACTTGATCGCCCAAATAAACGGGTTTAAAAAAGGTAAAAGTTGACATTTAAAGGTGCCTACTAGACAAAATTTTGGGTTGGGTTTTCCCTATGGTCCTCCCCCCGGGCTTTTCCGAGTTTCGTTTTTTGGGTTTTATGAGGTTTTTATTTTTAAAAGGTTCTGTATCTCCTAAAACGGAAGGTGTTAGAGACTCGGGGACAACTCCAAAGTTTTTTGTTCACCCGTACCCCGAATTTTGTCTGAGGAAAATTTGGGTTTTTTAAGTCTGTGGGAGGACCTTTCCCGGAGTTTAATTTGGAAAAACGTTGGGCCCTTTTGGAATAAATGAGCGTCAAAAAATTTTAAAAGTGTTTGAGCCCAAAAAAAAAAAAGTTCCCCCAAAAAGTGTCCGGGAGCACGTTTCATGTCGTTTGGTAATGGTTTGTGGGGGGGTTTTTTAAAAACCTATAAAAAAGGGGGGGAAGGGATTTTGGGAAATTTGGAATGTGGAAATTTTAATATAGATTTTTTTGGGAATGGGGAAATTTTGGGTTGGAAAAGGGTTGGAATAGGGTTAATGGTTTCCCTAAGTTGGATTCAAACCTGGGGACCTTTTGCCCTAGGGAGACCTGGGCTTTAAACCAAAAGCCCCCCAACCTTGTATTTTTTGGGGTTTTGGGTTGGGTTAGGCTTTGTAAGGGGGTTTTTTTAAAAAAAGGGGGGGGGTTTTTAACCAGGATCGCCGGAACGTCGATCGCCCAAATTAACTGCCCTTGAAAAGGTAAAGTTGACATTTAAAGGGGAAAATGTAAAAATAATTTTGGAATGGGTTTTTGGGGTTAAAGGGTTAGGGTTTTTTTTAAATTAGGGGTTCCTTTATTTTTTAAAAAAGCGGGTTTTTCCCCAAACCCGGAATTTGTAGGAACCGGGGACAAACCCATGGGCCACCCAAATTAGGTTTAGGGTTTTTTTTAAGGTTAAGGCCCTTTGGGATTAAGGGGGGTTTTTTAAACCAAGGGAAAGGGGGTTTTAAAAACCAAGGGAACCCGCCCCGGAACTTTTCTTTCGTTTTAAGGGCCCTTTAAAGGGGTTTTAAAAACCCCTTTAAAGGTGGAAATTGGAATTAAAATTTTGGGAAATGTAATTTGGATTTTTGGAATTTGGAATGGAATGGGGTTTTAAACCTTTTTCCCCTAGCGGGAAATTTCAAACCCTGAGCCCTTTTTTGATACGAGACCTGGGCTTAAACCCTAAGCACCCCCCCTGTAGGTTTAGGGTTAGGGTTGGGTTTTTAGGCTTTTTGAAAAGGGGGGGTTTTTTTAACCCTTGGAGGGGGTTTTAACCAGGATCCCCCGGAACGGTTTTCGTTCGTCAAAAAAACTGTCCTTGAAAAGGTAAAAGTTGACTTTTTAAAAGGTCCCTACTAGCCCTAATTTTGGGTTGGGCTTTCCTAGGTCCTACCCCCGGGCCCCTCTCGGCTTTCGTTCTTTGGGTTTTTGGTTTTTTATTTTTTAAAAGGTTTCTTATCTCCTGAAGGGAAAGGTCGTAGAGACTCGGGGACAACCCCAGTGTTTTTAGCTTCCCCCGAATTTTTGTTTTACGGAATTTGGGTTTTTATTTTTGGGGAGGACGAAACCGTTCTGGAGTTATAAGTGAAAAAGTTCCCCCTTAGGAATGATTGAGCTTTTTTTAAAAAATTTTTAAGTGCTGAGTCCAAAAAAAAAAATTTTTCCCCCCAAAAAGTGTCCAGGAGCACGTTTCATGTGGGTTTGGTAATGGTCTGTGGTGATTTTTTAAAAAAAACCCCTATTTAAAAGGGGGAGGGATTTGGGAAATTTGGGAAATTGTGGAAATGTAATATAGATTTTTGGGAAAGGGGAAATTTTTGGGGGCCTTTTTTGGGAATTGGAGTTTGGAAGGGTTAAAAAAAGCCCCCCCCGGGGGTTGGGATTGGGGAATTTTAAAAGGGGAACCTTTTTTGGCCCCTTCGAGAAACCTTTTTTGGGGGCTTAAACCACTAAAAAGGGGCCCACCCAACCTTTGGTTTGGGGTTTTGGGTTAGGGTTTTTTTGGCTTTTTTGAAAAGGGGGGGGTTTTAACCCCCAAAGGAGGGGGGTTTTAACCGGGGGATCCGCCGGAAATTTCGTTTTTTCGCCCCAAAAATAAATTTTTGTTTCCTTGGGGAAAAAAAAAATTTAAAAGTTGGACATTTAAAGGTTTGGGGAAATTTTTTAAAATAAAAAGGGGGGGTTTTGGAATGGGGTGAAAATTTGGGAAAGGGTTGGGGGAATATGGAGGTTGGGGAATTTGGGTTTTAACCTGTTTCCCTGGCTGGATTCGAACCTGAGCCCTTTTTGACACAAAAGGCCCTGGGCTTAAACCCCCTGGGGCCACCCTCCCTGTGGGTTTAGGGTTGGGTTGGGGTTTAGGCTTATGAAAAGGGGGGTTTTTTTAAACCAGGGGGGGGTTTTTAAACCCCGGAAATCCCCGGGAAAGTGATCTTTTCAAAAAAACTGCCCTTGGAAGGTAAATTTTTGACTTTTAAAAAGGTTTGCCCTACTAGATTTAATTTTTGGGGATGGGCTTTCCTATGGCCCTTCCCCCGAGGCTTACGAGCTTTCGTTCTTTAAAGTTTTTTGAGTGTTTTTTTGTTTAAAAGTTCTGTATCTTAAAACGGGGGTTCGTAGGGGACTCGGGGGACAACTCCAGTTTTTAAGCGTACCCAAATTTATGTCTGACGGAATTTGGTTTTTTCGGGTCTGTAGGGATTACCGTTCGGGGAGTTAAAAGTAAAAAAAGGGGTTCGCCCAATAGGATTGAATGAGCGTCTTTGAAGTGCTGGGGTTCCAAAAAAAAAAAATTTCCCCCAAAAAAAAGTGCCCAGGAGCCTTTTCATGTCTTTTTGGTAATGGTTTTGGTGAAGTTTTTTAAAAAACCCTATTTTAAAAGGGGGGGGGATTTGGAATTGGAATGGGAAATGAAAATATAAAAGTTTTGGAAATGTGGAATTTGGATTTGGAATATGGATTTGGGAAATTGGGTTAATTTTTCCCCTGAGTGGATTCGAATGAGCCCTTTTGACTACGAAAATGGGCTTAAACCACGAGCCACCCAACCGGGTGGGGTTTAGGGTTAGGGTTGGGGTTTTAGGCTTATGAAAAGGGGGGTTTTAAACCCAGGGGGGGTTTTTTAAACCAGGATCCCCGGAACTTTTTGATCGTCAAAAACTTTTCCTTGAGAAGGAAAAGTTGACTTTTTTAAAGGGGGAAATTAAATAATTTTGGGGAATGGGTTTTTGGTTTAGGGTTGGGTTTTTTGGGTTAGGTTTTTGGGATTAGGGGGTTTAAACCGGGGTTTCCCCTGGGGGCTGGTTTTCGAAACCTGGGGTCCTTTTTTGGAAACTTAAACGGAAGACCTGGGTTTTAAAAAAAAACCCCCAAAAAAGGCCAAAACCCAAACCCCTTTGGTGGGGGGGTTTTAAGGGTTAAAAAGGGGTTAAGGGTTAAAGGGCCTTTTTATGATTAAAGGGGGTTTTAACCAGGAAAAAAGGGGGGTTTTATTTGGTTTTTTGGGGCCGGAAAGGGGGTTTCCGTTTGGGGCCCCCCCAAATATAAACTGTCCTTGAGAAGGTAAAGTTAAACATTTAAAGGTCCCCCTTTTGAAAAATTTTGGGAGGGGGTTTTCCCTTTAAGGGTTTCCTCCCCTCCCGAGGCTTAGGCTTTCTTTCCCTTTGAGTTATGAGTTTTTTTATTTTTTAAAATTTTTGTATCTCCTAAAAGGGAAAGGTGGTTAGGGGACTGGGGACACTCCAGTGTTTTCGGTACCCGTTTTTGTCTGACGGAAGTTGGTTTAATTTCTGTGGGAAAGTCCCGTTTGGGGGTTATAAGTGAAAATTAACCGCGTCCCAAAGGAATGAATGAGGTCTTAAAAAGTGTTTGAGTCCAAAAAAAAAAAAATTCAATAGGATATGATTAGTATGAGCGTCATTGAAAGTGCTGAGTCAAAAAAAAAAAGTTCCCCAAAAAGTGTTCCAGGAGCAGTTTCATGTCGTTTGGTAATATGGTCTGTGGTGAAGTTTTCTAAATAACCCTATATAATAAGGTGGAGGGAGTTGGAATTGGAATGTGGAAATGTAATATAGTGTTTTGGAAATGGGAATTTGGAGTTGGAATATGGGGGGGAAAGGGGGGGTTAAACCTGTTTCCCTAAAGCTGGTTTCAAACCCTGAGACCTTTTGACTACGAAAACCTGGGTTTAAAACCATGACCCACCCAACCTGTAGGTTTAGGGTTGGGGTTTAAGGGTTAGGTTTTATGATAAGGGGGTTTTTAACCAGGGGGGGGTTTTAAACCGGATCGCCGGAAGGGGGCCCCGTCAAAAAATGTCCTTGAAAAGGTTTAATTTTGGGACTTTTTAAAGGGGGCCTACTAGACTAATTTTGGGGGGGCCCTTTCCCTATGGTCCTCCCCCCGGGCTCTACGAGCTTTCTTTTCTACGAGCTTTCGTTCTTTGAGTTTTGAGTGTTTTTATTTTTTAAAAGTTCTGTATCTCCTGAACGGGTAAGGTCGTAGAGACTCGGGGAAAACTCCAGTGTGTTCAGCGTACCCAAATTTTATGTCTGAGGAAGTTGGTTTAAGTCTGTAGGACGTACCGTTCTGGAGTTATAAGTGAAAACGTTCGCCCAAATAGGAATGAATGAGCGTCATTGAAATTTCTCAAAGTGCTGGTCCAAAAAAAAAAAGTTCCCAAAAAAATGTCCAGGAGCACGTTTCATGTCGTTTGGTAATGGTCTGTGGTGAATTTTTTTTAAAAAACCTATATAAAAGGTGGAGGGAGTTGGGGATTGGAAGTGGAAATGTAATATAGAGTTTTGGAATGTTGAATGTGGAGTTGGAATATGGAGTTGGAATAGGGTTAACCTGTTTCCCTGAGCTGGATTCGAAACCTGAGACCTTTTGAACTACGAGACTGGGCTTAAACCACTGAGCCACCCAACTGTAGGTTTAGGGTTAGGGTTAGGGTTAGGCTTATGATAAGGGGGTTTTAACCAGGAGGGGGTTTTAACCAGGATCGCCGGAACGTCGATCGTCAAATAACTGTCCTTGAGAAGGTAAAGTTGACATTGATGGGTCTTTACCCGGGCTCTACGATTTCGTTCTTTGGTATGAGTGTTTATGTTTAAAGTTCGTACTCCTGAGAAGTCGTAGAGATGGGACAACTCCAGTGTGTTAGGTCCGAATTATGTGAGAAGTTGGTTTCAAGTCTGTGGAGTACGTTCTGGGTTATAGTGAACGTGCAATAGGAATGAATGGCGTATGAAAGTGCTGGTCAAAAAAAAGTTCCCCAAAAAGTGTCCGGGCACGTTCATGTCGTTTGGTAATGGTCTGTGTGAATTTTTAAACCCTTATAAGTGGAGGGAGTTGGATGAATGTGGAAATGTAATATGGTTTGGAATGTGAATGGAGTTGGAATATGGTTGGATAGGGTTAACCGTTTCTGGCTGGATTCGAACTGAGACCTTTGATACGAGACCTGCTTAAACACTGAGCCACAACTGTAGGTTTAGTTGGTTGGGTAGGCTTGATAAGGGGGTTTTAAGGAGGGTTTTACCGGATGCGAACGTCGATCGTCAAATACTGTTGGAAGTAAAGTCAAGTGCTACAGTATTTTGGTGGGTTCTAGCCTACCAGGTTAGAGTTTGTTTTTGAGTTTGGTGTTTTTATGTTTAAGTTCTGTTCCCTGACGGATAGAGACTGGGGACAACATGGTTCACTACCAATAGTTAGAAGTTGTTTAAGTTGTAGGGTTCGGAGTTAATGAAACGTGCCCAATAGGAAGATAGGATTAGTGCTGGGGGGGGGGGGGGGGGGGGGGGGGGGGGGGGGGGGGGGGGGGGGGGGGGGGGGGGGGGGGGGGGGGGGGGGGGGGGGGGGGGGGGGGGGGGGGGGGGGGGGGGGGGGGGGGGGGGGGGGGGGGGGGGGGGGGGGGGGGGGGGGGGGGGGGGGGGGGGGGGGGGGGGGGGGGGGGGGGGGGGGGGGGGGGGGGGGGGGGGGGGGGGGGGGGGGGGGGGGGGGGGGGGGGGGGGGGGGGGGGGGGGGGGGGGGGGGGGGGGGGGGGGGGGGGGGGGGGGGGGGGGGGGGGGGGGGGGGGGGGGGGGGGGGGGGGGGGGGGGGGGGGGGGGGGGGGGGGGGGGGGGGGGGGGGGGGGGGGGGGGGGGGGGGGGGGGGGGGGGGGGGGGGGGGGGGGGGGGGGGGGGGGGGGGGGGGGGGGGGGGGGGGGGGGGGGGGGGGGGGGGGGGGGGGGGGGGGGGGGGGGGGGGGGGGGGGGGGGGGGGGGGGGGGGGGGGGGGGGGGGGGGGGGGGGGGGGGGGGGGGGGGGGGGGGGGGGGGGGGAAAAAAAAAAAAAAAAAAAAAAAAAAAAAAAAAAAAAAAAAAAAAAAAAAAAAAAAAAAAAAAAAAAAAAAAAAAAAAAAAAAAAAAAAAAAAAAAAAAAAAAAAAAAAAAAAAAAAAAAAAAAAAAAAAAAAAAAAAAAAAAAAAAAAAAAAAAAAAAAAAAAAAAAAAAAAAAAAAAAAAAAAAAAAAAAAAAAAAAAAAAAAAAAAAAAAAAAAAAAAAAAAAAAAAAAAAAAAAAAAAAAAAAAAAAAAAAAAAAAAAAAAAAAAAAAAAAAAAAAAAAAAAAAAAAAAAAAAAAAAAAAAAAAAAAAAAAAAAAAAAAAAAAAAAAAAAAAAAAAAAAAAAAAAAAAAAAAAAAAAAAAAAAAAAAAAAAAAAAAAAAAAAAAAAAAAAAAAAAAAAAAAAAAAAAAAATGGTTAATGAATTAAAGTTGTAGGGAGGATGTTACTGTTTTATGTAACGAACTTGATCGACCGTAAACTGACACAACTGTAGGTAGTTATAGGGTTGTTATGATAAGGGTTTAAAGAGGGTTACCGTCGGCTCATGAATACTGTCTTGAAGTAAATTGCATAAAGTGTACAGACTATTTTGCTTTCCTATGGTCCTCCAGCTACTTTTGAGTTTGGTTTAGTTAATTTATTTGAAGGAGTGAGGTGGACCGTTTGTCGAATTGTTAGGAAGTGGTTTAACTGAGACGTACCTCTGGTTATAGTGAGTTGCCAATAGAATAGGTTGAATGCTGAGTCAAAAATCCAAAGTCGGACATTGTCTGTATGTTGGTGATTTTACCCATAGGTGGTGAATGGATGTGAATGTAATATGTTATGTGTGATTGGATGAAGGGTCCGTTCGATGTTCGACTAGCTTACTACGCTGGTTAACACTGGCCCAGTGTTAGGTTGTTGGTTGGCTTATAAGGGTTTACCAAGGTTTAACGTCGCGATCGTCGTAATAACCTAGTAAAGTATTTAAAGGTGCAGACTATTGGGTGCTTTCATGGTCTACCAGCTTACACTTTCTCTGATTATGAGTTTGTTAAAAGTCTGTTTACGAAGTCGTAGGATGGATCGTGTTGTGAATTTTACGAGTTGTTTAAGTCTGTAGGACGTACCGTTCTGGAGTTATAAGTGAAAAGTTGGCATAGGATGCTATTCAAGGCTCTAGGCTGAGTCCAAAAAAGGTTCCCAAAGTGTCAGAAGTTTATTGTTGGAAGGTCGTGGAGTTGTAAACCCTTTAAAGGTGCGATTGATTGGGAAGTGGATTAATTAGAGTTTTGGAGTTAAGTGAAAGTTGGAATAGGAATGATAGGTCTTTCTGACTGATTCCAAAAAAACTTTCCCAGGACCTGGGCTTATCATGGCAAAGCTGTGGGTTTAGATAGTTAGTAGGTTGAAGGGGTTTAACAGGAGGGTTTTTAACGGATGCGAGTGTGTAATATGCTTGAAAGGTAAATTCTAAGGTGCCTACTGACAATTTTGGAGGGCCTGGTCTACCACTAGACTTCTTTTTGGGTTAGAGGGTTTTATGTTAAGTTCTGATTCCGGTAAGGTCGAGAGAGTCTCGTCAATCCTGTTTAGGTACTCGAATTTGGGTTACAATTGTGGTCTTTTATTTGTAAGTTCCCATTGTGAATGAGGTCTAGAGTGCGATCCTAAAGTCCCAAGTGTCAGCAGTTTTTTTCGTGAAGTTGGAGTTTTTAAAAACCATAAAGTGGAGGATTGAAATTGAATTGAAAATT